>KN837265.1:44674-58206 GCA_000827215.1 Sphaerobolus stellatus SS14 | reverse complement strand
AATCGATGGCAAAGGTGATTATAACATACTTAAATTGAGGTGACGAGGAAGCAGAGCTCCTGCGGCACGTGCGACATCATCGGAAAATGGGTCTAACCCACAGGATTCGTAGAATTTTTGAAGAGATTTAATATTATGGATTTTAAAGTCGAAGGTGGGGCCCCAACAAGCACAGCTAAGTCGCGAAACCTCAACTCCAAATACGTGTAGTTCGAGGGCAGTGAGGCGAGTACTCCCTTCAGGACAACACGACCAGTAAATGTTCCGCCTTTCAATATATCCATTTTCAGATATTTCCGGATTATCGATGAAGAGAAATATTTCGTCAACAGGCCATGTCACAGCTGCTTTCGTGTGTTTCCCTAGTCGTATTTCAAGGTCCCAAAGGATACTATTCACTGAATGTGGGGCGTCAGACTTCGTTAAACGGGTATCTATTGTCCCAAAAGCGTACCAAACTCGAGACCCGTTAATTTGCATTGGAAACAGGACCATTCATTCTTCAATCTCGCATTGAGGTGGCAGAGTTGTGCGATAAAAGACTTGTATAGTTGGGCATGCCGGTCGTTTCTTAAGAAAGAAACATGATGCAGAGAAAATGTTTTAGACTTCTGCCATTGGGATTGGGTGAAGCTATAGACGAAGTATACCATAAATTAATTACACATATAATAGTAACGGCTGACATACCTTAAACGCATCCCTTTACTAGTAGTACTATGTTTGAGATTATTCGCCTCGGTGGAGGTTGGTAATGTCCAATTATCTGAATTAAAATCACCTCTTTCTAAGGAGAAGTTTGCAACCAATTGCACCGTATGAGGAATCCCAGAAGAATTAGTAGGATTGGTGATGCACAAACATCTCTGACACGCTTGATCATAATGAGCATACACTCCTCCCAAACGATATCCGTCAACGGATGAATCGAGTTCTAGGGTATCGTAGGATATCGGAATAATGCTGTGAAAATGCCTCAATAAAGAAGCTGTTTCAAATTGACTTCTCCGTGCAGTACATCCTTTGAACTGGATGCGTAAAGCCTGAAGAATATCCTCATCCAATATGTTGTCTTGATCATAAGTTAACTGTAAAATATCAGAACGTTGAGAATTGTCCAACATTTCTGTGGAAATAAACATGAAACTATGTTATACAAGGATATTGAAGTAGCTACCTGACGTTAATATTGAGAGCTTAGGGCGATTATCGCTGCCAAGATATATTCCTAGTCGCGCTGTATTCTTTAGAGAATAATGAATTATCCTTAAATATCCCAATACTCCTTCGAATTCAAAAACTGAAGGTATTGTAGCCTTTATATGGTCAATACCTGCCTATGTTTCGTCAATACAGCGAGCAGCGGGAGTTAACACGACACTTTCGACATACCCGAATGTTGTGCCTCTACATACGATATAACGTTAAGCAATTTATCTAAAGAATTGTTTATCACGTACCATTCGGTGTTTTGTGAAAATGTCTTCTAGGGTGTCCCATGACTTGTCTATCTCCCAATACTCCATCAATCCGATAGGCCGAAGGTCTAGGTGATTATAGTTAAGGTGCAGTCTCGTACCATCAAATCATTCAAGACATACCTTCATAGAAAATTATTGAAGGAAAAATATTAGATTTGCAGAATCCCATTACTTGGGTGATGTTCCGGTGTCTGCGAGTCATTCAGTTTCCAATTCTCCCGGAACTGAGGGTCTCATCGGTGGCTTACTTCAGACGTGCCAGAATTCGCAGATCAGCCCTCAAAAGCTTATGTAGATGTATTCAGCGAGAGTCAACTCAATTAGCCATCTACATACCTCTCCTGCTGCTTCTCCCTTGTATTCTCTAACGGTTGTTCGATAGACATTCCCGTTGACCAAGGTCGATGCATGGTGTTCTTTGAACGGACGTGCTTCCCTATAATAGGGATAGCTACTGTGGCCTTCTATTTCTTCCTGCAATTGAATATGTCCTTGTTTGAATTCCATGAACTAGTGCAGTATCACCTAGTAAGCGGCATTTCTGGAATATGCATAGGCAATTACTAACCTCTTCAAATTCTGGGATATCCTCGTTGGTGGCCCGGTCTATTTGAGAAGCGCCATATAAATTTCCACTATTTTTATGAACTTGCAGATGAGTCGAAACAGCGCAGTAGAGCTGGAGCTGATTAAATGAATCGTGACACATCACACTCGTTTGTCACTTACCATCAGATTTTTTAGTAACGTAGTGACCTCCCTCTGATATTTGGATATCATTCCTTTTATATCTCCCGAACGCAGATAATTCCTGATGACTCGAGACCTAGATTCTGCTTCAAACTGTGTACATTCCTCGAGAAGTCGATCCATCAACCTGTGATAAAGAGATCAGATTCAGATGTGTAATTGAAAGATGATAAGCAAACTTCTTGAAGTTGGTACACATCTTTGTAAATCCCTCTAAATGTTCTGCATGTGGAAAACCTGTCGATATAGCCGTATTTAAGGTTTCGAGGAGCGTTGTGATGTCCTGAGTTAGCTCCTTAAAGTCTTCTTTATTCGCCTTCATTTGCTAATGGAGATAAAGATATCATCCACCTGAATGAAAGCTTAGAGCAACATTTACATACTTTCAATGGTTCAAGAGCCATATAAAAGACATCGGCACCCCCTTCGATGAACGGACCAGCCACAGGGATCAACTTCGCTGCCGAACTAGTGAGTTTAGCAACGTTCATTGCATGAGATATCCAGTCTATATCATCATTGCTGGAGTCCGATTTCCGAGCTGGCTTCTTTCCTTTGGAAAAGACTTTGCGAACGATAATCATCTTACGCCAGATTAAGGCAGTAGGGAAAGATAAGGATCCTTGGTGTACTCACTCTCAGGTCGAGTTAACATATGTTTCCCTCCGGTACAGCTGAGATGATGCGTACGTAACCTATGCAATCCGATGATCTTCTCGCACAGGCTGTCTATGTTATAAAAGGCACTCGGCCAGAAACCGATTCTTCTGATTCTTCCAGCACTGCCTCAGCGTGCCAGAGTATTTGATGCCTGTCAACAAGCTATGCTGAATGTGGTCGAAAAAAAAATAGAAATAATTAAGGAAGAGAAGGAATATAAGCTGACGTGCAGTGGGAATCAGGCTGGAACGCGTTAGGCCAAAAATACCACCGACCACGGCTTACGAAGCAGTCCCGCCGACGTTCGCGATTCAGCATCTGCGGTTCCACGATCAGTGGAGAGGGTAGTTTTGTAAAGGACAGTCGTTTGCTTTGTGGTTTTTAGAGAATACAAAAAAGTAAGTCGGATTCGATAACAGGGATCCGATTGAGCGCGTCTACGAGAATTGATAGTTGCAAAATAAAATAAGAACTCACTCTTGCACGCTGAAAGATAAAAATTCGGTGTCGTATTCCTTCCAGAAAGTTTCAGAAGAAGGAGAAAGTCTCTTTATGCGGGACCAGAAGAAGTGAAGCCGTGTGAAAATATCTTTAATGCTGCTACCAAATTATGGATCAATGATTGGTAGCTGCATTTTCTCGACTGCATAATACTAAGCCTAGCTTGGATGATGAAGCGACACGTGGTTTACTGCCCCATCTTCAAAGGACGTCTGGAATATGTCCCTTCAATGCAGGCTAATGTCCAGAAAAAAAAATCGAAATAATCGAAGTTTGCGTGTGGACCTGCTCCACAACCTTCTTGAAGCATATTGGACCTATAACGGTACGTGCCCTTTCTGGGATATCAGAATAATAGAAATTATGGTGAGTGCTTGACTTACGTACACAATTTTCGTTATTTCGGAAGACTCAGGTAAAGTCCCGACATGAACAGCAGAATTAAACTCGATCAGGATCCCGAGACCACCAACGACTCCCGGTAGTGTTGATTATAATAATACTTATGTTGAGACACGTCCCGATGTAGGATTATCGCAGTCTCGTACACATTTCGATGGGCTTAAGATTCTATAAGCGAAGGTACGACGATAGCATGACTGGAAGTAATACTCACCAACAATCAGATCATAAAATCACAACGCAAGTTCCCTTTCATTCTAAGAATCGTGCAGAGGCTTTTCATATGTCGTCATAACAGCACACTATTCTTTGCTCAGTTACAGTTCCTTTTATTCCTCGATTGAGGAATACTCCATCCTTCTGCGTAGCATGAGAGCCTGTCACAATATTTTCCCAATGGCATATTGGCACAATGCTGAGTCGTATACCTTTAACTTATATTCAATGTAATGCTATATGTTTATTTCCCTTTTTCCGGTGCTGTCGAGTTTTGAATCCATGAATCACGAATAACGGAAGTTTTTGGCGAATTCGACTTCGTCGCAAGCCAAAAGGGAGGATCAGCTGCGCGAAATCTATCCTGAATATATAGTAAGGTGTTCCTTTAGTATTTTTGCTCTCCTTTCTGTCGAAAATATGTATCACATTTTTTGAACCCTCACCGACAGCTGTGAGGTCAAATCCTAGAGTGTTCGTATATTCGTGCCAAGAGCGCAGATAATACACAGATCCTCGGATGCTCTTCGTTAAATGACGGCGGACTAATGCTCCTTGAGCAATCAAATAGATAAACTCAGTACTTGCTCAAGTTTAGGGTTAGAATGAGTCCAAAATCAAATCTGATGTTGGAAGAGGCATTAGGCTTGGAGAGTGAGAAGGTCTTGAATTGTTGCAATATCCGCCGAATCTAGAATAAGGTAAACGGGAAATATTGCAAAGCGGCGTTATAGTTAGGAGGATCTTCCGGTCATCATCGATGAAATGCGGCCCGTCACCTGTAATGAAGAGCGTGAAGAAATAGGACATCTGAACTTACGCGCCGGTTCTTTCCCCTAGAGCTGGTATCCAAAGCACGTCATTTTCTGGAGGATATTCCTGAAGTCTCTAATATCCGATTTAAGGGCTTCTTAACTGGGGTCGTGAGCGCAGAGTTCGTTGAATGCTTGAGGTTTATTGCACCCCTCGTTTACGGTCCCTACTCCATTGTTCTTCCAGACTATTTTCGTCTTGTTGCCAGAGTCCCTTCATTTTGTTGCGAATTTGGTTCAAAACCTGCGCTTTCTCTGCTAATAGCTCTAAAGCTTCGGTATCAAAAAGATCAGGAGGACACGTTGGTCTTCTGAAAGTAAGCCATCCCCTACCGGAGGAGAAAAAGCTAGAATAAGTAGTCGGTGAACATGGATGCGAATACTGAGAAATATTGGACAGACGTCACTTAGTGGCAGACACTATTCTTCTCCTTTCATTGAATTCTTATGTATATGTCCGGAATTAGTGTCGCATATAACTTTAAATTAAATCTCATCGATGAGTAAATTATAAAATCTGTCTATCCTGTCGTCTGAAATACTTACCGATGTTGGATTCATAGTCCGAGTTCAAATTGCTTGTTCCTATTATTCTCAAGGAAGACCATAGGAGGGAAATGATAACACTAAAACTTACGTTGATACTCAAGTCAGAGAACCAGAGTTATGATTTTTTCTTTTTGTCAAGTCTGATGGACTGACATCGAAGGGGATTTCGACAACGTTACTGGGCACTCTCTGAATCCTTACGTCCTATCAAACCAGATTAATGTATACAGAGCAGTAAACGGGATTTTCCAGACCGCATAATATATCCTCCGTGTGAATGAACTCGGGGGTTGGTGTGGTATAATGCGTTCATGGGGAACCGCAAGCCAGAAGTTGAGGATACGCGCTGGCTCAATAAAGATGAGCATCGGTTGTAATTATCCCATCATTCGGTGGTATTAGGAAACATCGATGATATTAAAAAGAGTTAGCCAGTTAGCCACTGTAACCTACTGTACGTCAGAGACTCAGAGTGTCGGAAGATTAGGCGAGCAGTCCTTGAAAGAGTCGTGACCTTCCTTAGCTTTTAGAAATTGGTGAATGATTGCTTTGCATCCAAATAAATGCCCTTACATGGAGACTTCTCAGTTTATACCTCTCTTCGCTCTTTTACATTTTTGAAATGACGAAGAAACTCCGAACCATGGATAACATCGTGTAAATGTAATGGGACGGATCAATGAATCCGCATCATCGATGGCTCGAAAAGCGAGTTTTAAGTGTTCAATATTCAATAGCGATGGGAAGGGAAGAGACTATGCCATCGAGGAGGTGGAGGCAAACCATTAGCCGGACAATGTCCAAAAATGGTAACGGTGAGTGCTTACTAAGGCAAGCAACGTTAGCGCTCTCCCTTGCGCTTTCCCATCGTCACTTAATGAGTTATGCAGATCATAACGAAAGATGCGTCAATTTGTTGACTCGTCATAGCTAGAATAGCAGTGGCTGCCTATGCGGGTGTTATATTCCTTTATTTTATTTATTTTGCTACGTTTAAGTTGAATGGACTCTTGGATGGTATAGGCTACGTTCTACACCTTCGAAGCACTAATCAACAAGACGAAATTCGGCGGACACGGCGATATCGGACACGCATCGCTAGCACCTTATGAGCCTTTTGGTGTTATGGGCGTCAGTACAAACCCGTACATGGCTTGGCGACTGCGAGTAACAAGAAGACTCACAAGATCGATGTTGGTGTGGCAACGGAGGCGGGATCCGGGAGCGGAAGCGGTGAAAGGAGATGGTGTGGGCCTAGCAGCGATGCAGATGGACGCGGAGTCATGACCCCAATCCCAATGTCCGTCTTGTATGCACATGCTACGCGATGGTCCACCACACGAGCACCATCGTCCAATCCATCTCTTCCAGCATCAATACGCGCGTCTCCTCAACAACTACAGCCAATACGCCTCCGTCTTCTCCGTTCCCGCACCACCAACGTCACGCTCTTGACTGGAAGAAAGGACGACATACCAGCTGCTAGCCTCGTACACAATCAAGACGTTTCCCAACGTACGCAAGCCCATGCCGAGTAAGGGTGCGTCCTCAAATTACGTAGTTGTATGTTGAGTATGACTGAATCACACTTTTGTGTACAGATATCGATGCCAACATCAGCATCATCGTCGTCGAAGCGGTAATCAGCGGCGGTGAGACGGCATACCGCGGACACGACGATAGACACGTACCATCACCATTTCGCCAGCCATTCGTCGTTCCCTAGTCCAAGCTCATGCTTCGTGCCACCGCCTATGCCCGCGAAGCACGAGTATGCCGGGGTGGGGAGGGCTAGTGCCCCTGCGTTGAATGGGGCTGGGAAGAAAGAGATGGAGGGTATCAACGTTGGGGTCGCTGCGAAGATGAAGGCGGATGCTGCGACTGTGACTGCGGGGTTGGCAGTGGCAGAGTCGGCGGCGACGCCGATAACGCCTACGCCCTCCGCCGTCCTCCATGCGCGTTTTCATTCGCATGCCGAACAACCTGTAACACCCACATCAGCACTCACACCCAATTCGTCCCCTCCCGAACCCATAAACACCACATCCGCAAAACACTCCTCCTTCTCCTCCAGCCGCTCCGCCCCCGTCTCGCCCCCAGCTTCCATCGCGCCGGCAATACCTCCCCTCCAAACACCATTCCCAGCTCTCCCAATCGCCCCAATCCCCCCCGAATTCTCGCCGTGCAAGCACCCTTTCAACAGCCTCAAACACTTCCACATCTAATAATACTACTACTTACCACCAAAGACAACTTATCCCGTTCCTCCAAACGGTCTTCTCGCCCCTCTACCTCCGCCTCCGCCTCCGCTTCAACATCCACATCTGGCAAGAAATCCGGCGCAAACCCCACCACCCCAACCCCACACGTATCAAACCGTGGCACAATCCATATCCGCGACTTCGCCTACCCCACCCCCGGCTCGCAGCACACAATGTCCGCGCCCGACACGCCCAAGCTCTTCCGCAAAATCCTAAAAAAATACGGGCCTCCCTCCCATCTGTCCTCGTGCCGAAAATCGCATCATCGTGCGTTGATTTCGTCGGGGGATGAGACAGAGACGGAGACCGACGGAGAGCGTGAGTAGCCGGAGCAGTGGGCTTTTGGGAAGGGGGTGGGATGCGCTGAAGCAGGGGGTGGGCTCTGGATTGACGGGGTTTGAGGCGAGGTGGAGTGTTGAGTCGTAGAGCGACCGTGGCGGGGGGAGTTTTGGGGAGGCGGGGGGAGGGAGGAGCGGTAGAGAAGGCACGTTCGGAGCGGGGCGTATCCGAGTTGGGATGCCTTAAGAGGAACTTTGATGATGCGCCTGAGATTGAATTCGATTCTTCTAATGATGGTGGTGTATCTGTTGGACAAGTATGAGAACGAGGTTGATTATGCGGGGCAAGATGTGGATGCGGAGGACGGAGAAGAAGAAGACCCCTTACCACTAGGGATATACCTCGCACTATTCGATTTCGAGCCCGAGGGGATCGTGGGGATGGCGTTGGTGGAAGGACAAGAAGTGAGGGTTGTGGGGGGAGGGGGCGTCGGGTGGGCGGTTGTTATTAGGGAGGGATTGAATGCAGCTGCGGTGGGTGTGAGTGAGAAGGGCGGTGAGGCGGCGGAAGAATACATGCTCATGTTGGAGAGTTATTTGAAGTTTGTTAGGGGGGATGAAGAGGATGGGAAGGAGGGGAAAGAGGACGAGTGATTCCGTATTTATTATTTCAGCTGCATGCGTCTATAGCGTGGATTCAAGCTCTATTCTTATTCCCATTTCTAGTCATTACCTTTCTTTTTGGTGCTATATCTTCATCTTGGGTTGGGGTGCTGCGTATACTTAGACATATATATGCATGCACACTGACATTTCGAGTTTGGGTTTGGCGGTCAGTGTTCGATTTATTCGTTTATTCATTTATAGCTTTATCCGTCCTTCCTTCAATCTGATTCTTAGCTTCATATACATACATTCTATAAATACCTGCATATTGCAATTTCGAGCTCTGAGATCTAATGCGCATGTTTCACCACTACTACCACTAGTATTGATATACATTCACGATCCCGCTTCCACTTGAATCATGCGTTTTGAAATTGCGTGTTCTCTTTTTAGAGTCTACATTTAGCTTTTAAATTCGACGTTGCTATAATACCTTCTAATATGTTTTTTTTAGATTGGATATTCAGTAAATAGTTCAGTAAGTACTTAATGGAAGAGAATGAAAGGGAATCCCCCGGGGATGATCATGGTTAGGATGAGTATCATGCATCAGGTTTGTTGGTCAGACGGTATGCGCAAACACGGGAAGGGGCTAGAGATGGAGAACTTGAAGGAGGGTTGCTCGCGGTATAATATTTTGATTTTGAGCAAACTAGGTCGCTTGAGAGGGGTGGACAATAGAGGCGCGGTTAATACAGAGGAAGAGGACCATTAGAAGACACGAGGATGTGGCATGCGTGATGGGTGATGGGCGATGGAACCTTAATGAATGGCCTTAGAGTTAGAATATTATTGTCACTTAGACTTGAGTAAATTAGGCTTGAGTAAAGTATGTACCAATTCATCCGTTGACATGGGTTGGCTAAGAGCTGGTCGACATTACATTTTGTGTAAATAAATGATACATTAAATCACCATAAAAGCCATCTTGAATAACACATTAATCAGAAGTTGTCATAGCCAGCCTCGTTGATATTAGACAGTTTGTGCAAAAGTCACGTGGCTTCTGTGTGATTAATTATCGATGTGTAACTATGGCTCTCCCGTCCACCTACAAACTGTCTATTCACCCAAAATACCGTACACTACTCAAAGTCCGAGTCCGAGTCCGAGTCCGAGTCATAGTAATAGTACTGTATGGCAGCTCTAATGTTTAAATATCCGAAGCATTTCTTCCAACGATTTCCCCTCAGATTGGAATTCGCGCTTGAAATCTCGGCACCGTGATGGTAATTCGTCATATTTTGGGTCCATATTAACCTCTCCGTACTCGAATTCGTGCCCTGTCGTCCTCAAATCATACCAGTGTAAGTACTCAGGTAAGACTTCTGCTACCGCGAGCAATTCCCAATGTACGGGAACTCTGATACCTAGACGGTAATTGAATTCTTGCAGAATCGGTACATTTTTCGGACGCCTGTAACTGTAACGATAAGAATCCGACCGGCCATCCTTGAATTCGTCGCGATCATGTATGATATCCTTGTGTACTGTAAAAGAGTGGCGTATTTTCCGCTTTGAATTTCCTTCTCGATAATATTAGCTGAAATCGATGGCAAAGGTGATTATAACATACCTATATTGAAGTGGCGAGGAACCGGGACTCCTGCGACACGCGCGACATCATCGGAAAATGGGTCTAATCCACAGGATTCATACAATTCTTGAAGAGGTTTAATATTACAGATTTTAAAGCCGAAGGAGTTGAGCAGACCACTGCAGGTAAGTCGCGGAGCCTCGACTCCAAATACATGACGTTCGAGTGTAGTGAAGCGGGTACTTCCTTGCGGACAACGCGACCAGTAAATGTTCGGGTTTTTAATATATCCATTTTCAGACATTTCTGGATTATCGATGAAGAGAAATATTTCTTCAACAGGCCATGTTACAGCCGCTTTCGTGTGGCTCCCTAGTTGTGTGTCAATGGATCTCACTCACTGAATGTAATTCGTCAGACTTCTTTAGATGGGTATCTATTGTCCCAAAGGCATACCTAATCTAAGGCTCGTTAATTTGCATTGGAAACAGGGTCGTTCATTCTTAATTTCGCATTGAGGTGGCAGAGTTGTGCAATAAAAGACTCGCGTAGTCGGGCTGGCCGGCCATCATTTAAGTAAAAAGAATGAATCAGACGAAATGAACCAGACTTCTGCCATTGAGATTGGGTGAAGCTAAGTATAGACGAATTATGCCATAAATTAATTACATACTTATATAATAGTAACAGCTGACGTACCTTAGCCGCATCCCTTTACTAGCAGTACTATGTTTGAGATTATTCTCCTCGGCGGAGGTGTATAATGCCCAATTATCTGCATAAAAACCATGTCTTTCTAAGGAGAAGTTTGCAACCAATTGCATCGTATAAGGAATCCAAGAAGAATCAGTAGGATTGGTGATACACAAACATCCCTGACACATTTGACATGCTTGATTATAATAAGCATACACTCCTCCTAAATGATATCCGTCAACGGATGGATCGAGAGCTAGGGCACTGTGGTATATCGGAATAATGGTGTGAAAATGCTTCAATAAAGAAGCTGTTTCAAATTGACTTCTCCGTACAGCACATCCTTTGAGCTGGATATGTAAGGCCTGAAGAGTACTCTCATACATTACGTCGTTTTGATCATAAGTTAACTCTAAAGGTTCAGAATGTTGAAAATTGTCCAGCATTCCTGTGGAAATAGATATGAAACTGTGTTATACAAGGATAACTGAAGTATTTACCTGAAAGTAATATTGAGAACTTAGGGCGATTATCCCTGCCAAGATATACGCATAGTCGCACCGTATCCTTTGGATAATATTGAATGTGCCTAAATTCTTCGGATACTGTCTCCCCTCCAAGAACTAAAGGTATTATCATCTGTATTTCATGTTTTGTCGAGTCTAAAAATGTAGCTAAAGTTCCTTTGAATTGCGTAATAATTAGTCCAGATTAGTAATGGTGGTCGGCAACGCCTGTATGAGATTTGTGACCGGCGCTAACGGCGAATCATCTAAGCGCCTGGCAAATCACCGTTTTCATCCTGTTGCTTTCAAACACGAGTATAATATTTAATTTGTACTTCTAAAAATCATTAAATGTACTCTAGATGTGGGCTACAATAGTATTCAAAAGTGTATAGTCATTTTCCCCTAATACTCTAACTACATACTACCTAGAAATTTAAATCGAAGCTTTCCCAATGGATATATGTCATATATCATTGTTTCTCTGACATTCCTTGTAGGCTTTTCTAATCTGTAGAGTGGAGTATCAGCTTAAAAAAATGGTCAGGATATTGGGCGCCTATTAAATCTCCCTGTCAATCCTGAATTATCAAGTTGTGCTGCTACAGTATAGGCAGTTACAAACCAACACCAGGATATGAAAGAGGGACTAAAATAAGAGAAAATCTTGACATGGCATTGAGTATGCAGTGATTTGGTGGCCTGTTATTGACCAAATTGTATGTGCAAAAACTGCGAAATGTATATTCCAGTCAGGAAATTGTGGAAATCGTCTTAAGGCCTATTTTTAAATATATTTCTTTGAATTTTAAACATTTTTATTTAGTTGTAAATGTGCTAGAACAGCACAACTTGTTTTGACATGCTCGAGATGAGCTCCAAAGCCTGTGGGAACCTTTGAGTCGGAGCTTAAGTTTGGCTGGGGTTACCACCATTAGTAACACACTTTACACGTGCCATTTTTGGGTGTAGATTCAACTGGACGCTATTTTTATTCGTCGGCAGTGGGGCTGCCGCCCTCTGCCGCCTCTATAAGAACGCACCTGCTTGCGAAAATGAGCTCATCGTGTTAGCTGTCCCCCATGTCTGACGAAAACAATCGCACATCGAGTGCAGAGTCCAAGGAGAGGCCAGAGTCTACAGGGACGCGTTCAGATACCGTTGACGTGCCGTCGAAGGACTTTGGCTTCTTGTCTATTCCCAGGGGACTCCGTTATTACGAAGGCAGGCCGCAAAAGTTTGGGGTGATCCTGCAAATAGTCTTTGGTTTTTCTTCTACTTTCAGTAAGCAGACTTGTTATTGAAATACCATAGTCGCGAGGTGGCTTACCGAGGACCCTACAGCTGCAGCTAACTTGTACTATTGCCAACCCTTATTGAGTAGGTTCCCATGCATCTGCTAGAGCTTATTTTTCCTGAGGTCTTGTCAGTTACACTCGCAGAAGCATTCGGAGTCAGCCATGCGGAAGTTTCAAGGTACACACTATTTCACACGATATACGCTGCAGAATTTCAAAGATTACCAGGATCCCGACCTTGACACAAGCAGGGTGAGTTTATCTCAATTAAGGTTCTTGCATCCTGTTGGAAATATTTATGGAATGGCTAGATATGCTGTGGGATTACTGCTTGTGACGCCGTTAGGCGACCTCGTCCGCCGCCGCCCACTTCTCTTACTTTTGGTTCTCTCCTCGGGGTCACTCAGCATTGTCCTAGCATTAGCGAAATCGGCAGTTGTTTTTGAAGTGATATCTTTCTTCATTGGTGTCCTGACTGTCACGCCACAAGTCCTGATCCCCCTCGCTGCTGATTTATCTCCACCGCATCGCCGTGCGGCCTCCATTTCAATTGTCTTTGCGGGGCTTCTTTTGGGTATTCTGATAGCCAGAGTCCTTGCAGGTGTAATTGCCCAATTTTCGAGCTGGAGAAACGTCTATTTCATGGCCGTTGGCGTGCAATATGCCATGTTATTACTGCTGTATCTTGTCCTACCAGATTTTCCAGCCAAAAGCCCCGAAATCGGATATTTTGGAATATTGAAGTCCATGGCCATTTTTGCCGTTACAGAACCTATCCTAATTCAGGCTTGCCTGGTTTCCTGTGCGGGAAGTGCGTGCTTCACTAATTTCTGGGTCACGGTGAGTTAGGGTTCGTTTGCCTCATCATGATCCGTCGTGCCTTGACCATTGTTCCGTACAGCTTACTTTTCTACGTGAG
>KN837265.1:17032-32702 GCA_000827215.1 Sphaerobolus stellatus SS14 | reverse complement strand
ACCGAGTCGGATTTTTGAAGTCCTCGACTATTTTCATTACTCCTATTACTGCATAGTTTTCAACAGAATCGTCCTTCACAGAGAATTCAACAGCCCCCGCCTCAGAGACCACCTCCTTGAATTCCCCCGCTGCGGAGACAAATGTCTAGGCGTATACAAAAAACAATCAAAAATATGATGAAGCTGATTATTTGCTCATCTTGCGCAATTATATACTCCTTTGTTTATTTTTGAAGTAAGCCAAAGACGAGCGGCAAAAAAACATACTCCATATAGCGGTGTCGGCGCGACCTCGCTGTCACATAGCATGAGAACTGCCAATTGTTGAGACCACTCATCCTTCAGGCTTCAGTCACCGCAGATTTTTAGCTACGTGTAAATTTGAGATATCATAAGTCCTAGTTTATTGAAACAGCCTTGTTCAGTTATGAAAGCTGCGGGCTGAGCCTGGTGAGAAGAAAATGTAAATGTACAAATCACTGTCAGGGTAATGAAGTCGTATCTCGGCAGACTTTCCATTTGTTAACAGATATAGACTATTTATTACAAGGGGATTTTATTAAAGATAAAGACACTACTCTTTTATTCTCTATAATGTAACACTAGTACGATAATCCAGTTCTCTGGTTCGCTGCCCCGTTCCTCCATAGCCAAGACATATTACCAGAAGAGTGGGTTTTCAACTCTACTACTAATCATTTTCAAGATATATTTATAATTCAATGATGCTTACTCCGCTCGAAATTATCACACAAGCAATGATATCTTAATAAAACATCTCCGTAAAGTAAGCCGAATCGTGATGTACGGTAATAGAACGATAGGGAGCGTGCTGCATTGAATCTCGGGACTTGTGAGCTAGACGATGTGAGTTCGACTTGACTTGAGAACTGACTTCAACTTTACCTCCCTGAGTGTTACATGGTTTCTGCAATCATGAAGACAGGTGTCTCTGAGGAGTTCGTAAGAAACATGCATGATTCCCTGTCTGATACTGCGGCGCCAAGCAAATTATTACGCGAGAGCAAGGCCCTTGAATACTGGTATTCCCATAAAATTGCCTTGGCGAATTATTACAAGCAATACTCTATAGATGGTATGAATGTCGTTGTATTGTTTGCTGCTATTGCCTGTTACATATCACCATCTGGGGATGGGGAGAAGCGGGGGAGGCGTTGGGTGAGTGTCCACTGTTCAGTCAGCTATCGTGACGTTAGCCAAGTGAAACACGTCTGGAGGGAAAGCCGGGCCTGCCAGTGAGTTACTGTAAAAGTACTTTATAATTGAGAAAGCTGAACGTCCTTGAAGTTCTCCACTGGTTAAACGCATAACCCCGTTATTTCCTTGGTAGCATGTTCAAATGCTCAATGCGCTGCACGTTCGTAGCACGGACCTCCTTGCTGGGCACGCTATGGAGAGTGGCTACAATACGGCCGACAGTCACGGTCCCGCCAGCGAATTATAGTGTTTACAAAATTTACCAATGTCATTACTCTCGACGAATCCCTTTTGGCATAAAGCTTTGGCTTCTCTCCGACAAAATCGGTGTTCCTCAGGCTTGTGGGAATGGTCTGAGGTATAGTAAAAACATAGTCCGAACCGTGAGCGGCTCACATATCCTGCGTGCTACTGCATACGGTGTGCTGAAATCTAGGGTAATGCGAGATATTAGAATGAAGAGGTTATGTAATGCCTTGGATGCTCACAGGTTATGCGACCCAGGGACTGTACACGAAAGTATATTCTTTGCAGGTGATTCTCTGGTGACCTTCAATGCGAGACAGAGTGATTTACTAGTATACAATGAAGCCATCTAGAAATCTGCGACATATTAGATTGAAGAAAAAATAGTCTTAATGAGATATTACATGCTCACACGTTTATGCGGGAATGTACGTGAGTATAATTTTTGACAAGTGATTCATTGCTAAACTTGGGAGTAAATAGACTGATTTATATAATAAGCCGTCTAAGTAAATTGTCTTTCGTTCTGTTGAAGTCTTCAAACTCTCGAGAAGCTGCCAATTTATCGCCGTCACTATATTCTCTTCGATCAATCGAGCGGAATAACGCTTACCAAATCGGGAGATAAAAGGCAAGCGCATAGCTTCATCGATCACCTTCTGCCGTGTTACGTTAGAATAGGTTAATGTGTACTTGAGTGTTCCTTGTAAGAGTCCCCATTAGTAATTTATACTAGCAAGTTCCATCCCCGAGACGTACGATAAGAAGATGAACTTGCTAGGAACTCAGAGATATCCGCAAAGGCTCGGTCAAATCGCCCAATCCCCAGTAAAAGACTATTCGCGAATGAACCTTCAAGATAATGAAGTATTCGGAATTTTGCAGGATGTGCTACCCGTCATTGGATATTGACCCGTCAGATACTACGAGTCTCTATATTACTAGCAGAATGGATACAGCCATGACATGATTGCTGTAAGTAATCGAAATGCTTGATGAGGAATTTTTGGGAAGAAAGTGATTCTAGGATTTACCTGGATCTTAAACCTCAGTGCAAGTGCTCTCCAGACTTCCGAACAGCAAGTTATCTTCGTCAGCCAGCACTCAAGGAGGATATCCAAGCGGATGTGAGTCAAATGTAAGGGTATATATCTTCGTACTACATGCTAGCCCAATACTATCCAATTTTTTTTTCAGTTTCCGATATTTGAACGCCAAATATGGATGCAATAAAGTTGGAGTCAGCGCATTGGTTTGAAATAGTGTCAGAAGGCTGTACAAGAATCCGCCGATGGTGACCGATAGTCCAAAGCTGCACCGCCTAAGCGTGCCAGAGCATTTGGTGTCTATCAACAAGCTATGCTGAACGTGGTCGAAAAACTAGAAAGAATTGAGGAGGAGGAGGAGGAGGAGGAGGAATATAAGCTGACATGCATTGGGAATCAGGTCTGGATCGTGTTGGACCAAAAATATCACCGACGACGGCTTATCAAGCAGTCCCGCCGGCGTTCACGATTCAGCATCTGCGGTTCCACGATCAGTGGAGAGGGTAGTATTGTAAAGGACAGTCGTTTACTTTGCGGTTTTAAGAGAATGTAAAAAAGCAAGTGGGATTCAATAACAGGGATCCGATTGAGCGCGTCTACGAGAATTGATAGCTGCAAAATAAAATAAGAACTCACTCTTGCACGCTGAAAGATAAAAATTCGTTGTCGTATTCGTTCCAGACAGTTTTAGGAGAAGAAAAAAGTCTCTTTAAGCGGGACCAGAAGAAATGAAGCCGTGTGCAAAGATCTTTAATGCTGCTGCTAAACCATGGATTAATTGGTACTACAATGGTAGCTGCATTTTCTCGACTGCAAAATACTTAGCCTAGCTTGGATGATAAAGCGATATATTTGAATCCATGAATCGCGAATAACGGAAGTTTTTGGTGAATTCGACTTCGTCGCAAGCCAAAAGAGAGGAGCAGCTGCACAAATTTATCCTGGATATATAGTAAGGTGTTCCTTTACTATTTTTGCTCTCCTTTCCGTCGAAAATACGTATCACATTTTTCGAACCCTCACCGACAGCTGTGAGGTCAAATCCTAGTGTTCACCTATTCGTGCCAAGAGCGCAGATATTGCACAGATCCTCCCACGTTCTTCATTAAATGACGGCCCACTAATGCTCCCAGAGCAATCAAATAGAAAAACTCAGCACATGTTCAAGTTAAGGGTAAGAATGAGTCCAAAATCAAATCTAAAGTGTCTATTATTTTGACATTGGAAGAGGTATTAGACTTGGAGAGTGAGCGAGACGGAAGAATATTCGCTTGTACCGGAGAGTTATCTGAAGTTTGTTAGGGTTGAAGAGGATGGGGAGGATGAAGAGGGGGGCAAGTGATTCTGTATTTATTATTTTAGCTGCATGCGTCTATAGTGTGGATTCGGGTTGGGGTGCTGTATATAGAGCTTATACATACATACCCTTGCGCATATTGTCATTTCAGGTTTGGTTTGGCGTATTTATTCATTTACATTTACATCTTTATTCTTCCTTCCGTCAATCTGATTCTTAGTTTCATATATATACACTCTATAAGTATGTACACATTGCAATTTCGAGCTCTGAGATCTAATGCGCGCGTTTCCACCACTACCACTAGTATTGATATATATTCACGATCAGGCTTCCACTTGAATTATGCGTTTTGAAATCCGATCCTCGATCCTCGACTTACGCGTTCTCCTTTTAGATCTACATTTAACTTTTTAATTCGACGTTGCTATAATACCTTCTAATATTATTATTTTAGATTGGATATTCAGTAAGTAGTTCAGTAAGTACTTAATGGAAGGGAATGAAAGGGAATCCGCTAGGGATGATCATGGTTAAGACGAGCATCATGCATCAGGTTTGTTGGTCAGACAGCATGCGCAAACACGCGAAAGGGCTAGAGGAGAACTTGAAAAGGGGCTGCCCGCGGTATAATATTTCGATTTCGAGCAAACTAGGTCGACTGAGAGGAGTGGACCATAGAGACGCAGTTAATACAGAGAAAGAGGACTATCAGAAAACGCGAGGATGTGGTATGTGCGATGAGCGAGGGAACCTTAGTGAATGGCCTCAGTCAGCATATTATTGTTACTTAGACTTGAGTAAAGTATGTACCAATGTATCCGTGGCCATGGGTTGGCTAAGAGCTGACCGAGATTACATTTTGTGCAAAGAATCGAATCTCGATATATATTAAAACACCATAAAAGACACCTTGAACATCACATTAATCAGAACTTGTCATGCCCACTCTCTTTGATATTCACCCAAAATATATCACACTACGTAGAGTCCAAGTCCGAGTCCGAGTCATAGTCATAGTCTGAGTCGTACCAGAATTCCCTAACCATTTCTTCCAATGATATCCCCTGAGATTGGGACTCGCGCTTGAAATCTCGGCACCGTGATGGTAATTCGTCATACTTTGGATCCATATTGACCCCTCCGTACTCGAATTCGTGACCTGTCGTCCTCAAATCATACCAGCGTAAGTATTCTGGTAAGGCTTCTGCTGCCGCTAGCAATTGCCAATGTCTGGGAACTCTGATACCTAGATGGAAATTTGATTCTTGCAGAATCCGTACATTTTTCGGACGCTTGTAACGATAAGAATCCGACCGGCCATCCCTAAATTCGTCACGATCATGTATGATATCCCTGTGTACTGTAAAAGAGTGGCGCCTTTTTTGCTTTGAATTTCCTTCTCAATAATATTAGCTGGAATCGATGGCAAAGATGATTATAACATGCCTATATTGAAGTAATGAGGAACTGGGACTCCTGCGGCACGCGTGACGTCATCGGAAAATGGGTCTAATCCACAGGATTCGTACAATTCTTGAAGAGGTTTAATATTATGGGTTTCAAAGTCAAAGATGTCGACCCGACACTGGCAGCTAATTAGCGGATTCTCAACTCCAAATACGTGTAGTTCGAGTGTAGTGAGGCGGTTACTCCCTTCAGGACAACACGACCAATAAATCTTTGGCCTTTTAACATATCCATTTTCAGAAATTTCCGGATTATCGATGAAGAGGAATATGTTGTCAACAGGCCATGTCACAGCCACCTTCGTGTGGTTCCCTATTCGTACTTCAAGGTACCAGCAGATCCAACTCACTGGATGGTTCGTCAGACTTCCTTAAACAGGTATCTACTGTCCAAAAAACGTACCTAATTCAAGGCTCGTTAGTTTGCATTGGAAACAGGGTCGTTCATTCTTCAATCTCGCTTTGAGGTGGCAGAGTTGTGACATAAAAGACTCGTATAGTTGGGCTTGCCGGCCCTTGTTTAAGACAGAATAATGTCTCAAAACAAGTTTTTCAGACTTCTGCCATTGAGATTGGGTGAAGCTATAGATGAATTATGTCATAAATTCATTATATATACAATAATGATGGGTGACATACCTTAGCCGCATCCCTTTATTAGTGGTAGTAGAACTATGTTTGAGATTGTACTCCTTGGCAGAGGTGTATAATGTCCAATTATCTGAATAAAAATGACGGCTTTCTAAGCAGAAGTTTGCAACCAATTGCATCATATGAGGAATCCAAGGAGAATTAGTGGGATTGGTGATACACACACATCCCTGACACCTTTGACATGCTTGATCATAACGAGCATACACTCCTCCTAAATTATATCCATCAACGGATGAATCGGATGATTTGAAAGCTGGGTAATCAAAGGACATTGGAATAATGTTGTGAAAATGTCTCAATAAGGAAGCTGTTTCAAATTGATTTCTCCGTGCAGCACACCCTTTGAACTGGATACGTAAGGCCTGAAGAGTACTCTCATCCATTACGTTATTTTGGTCATAAATTAGCTCTAAAGATTCAGATTGTTGAAAATTGTCCAATATTCCTGTGGGAATAAACATGAAACTGTGCTGTACGAGGATAACTGAAGTATTTACCTGATGGTAATATTGAGAGCTTAGGGCGATTATCACTGCCAAGATATATTCCTAGTCGCGCCCCACGCTCTGGAACATAGAAAATGTGCCTCATATGTTCCAATACCTTGTCAGTTTCAAAAACTGAGGGTACTGTAGCTTTTATATGGCCAATACCTGCCTATTTTTTGTTAATACAGTGAGCAGCGGGAGTTAACATGACACTTTCGACATACCCTAATATTGTGTCTCTATATGCAATAGGACATTAAGCAATCCATCTGAAGAATTATTTATCACGTACCATCCGGTGCTTTGTGAAAATGTCTTCCAGGCTGTCCCATGACTTGTCTATCGATTCATACTCCCACAATCCGATAGGCCGAAGATCTAAGTGATTACAGTTAAGGTGTAGTCTCATACCATCAAATCATTCAAGACATACCTTCATAGAAAATTATTGAAGGAAAAATATTAGACTTGCAGAATCCCATTACTTGGGTGATGTCCCGGTGTCTGCATGTCTTTCAGTTTCCAATTCTACTGGAACTGAGGGTCTCATTGGTGGCTTACTTCAGACGTGCCAGAATTTGCAAATCAGCCCTCAAATGCTTATGTAAATATATTCAGTGAGAGTCAACTCTAGTTGCTGACTACATACCTCCCCTGCTGCATCTCCCTTGTATTCTCTAATGGTTGTTAGATGGGCATTCCCATTAACCCAGGTCAATGCATGGTGCTCTTTGAATGAAGGTGGTGTGCAATAATACCGGGAGTCATCATAATAATAAGTGTCACTGTGGCCTTTTATTTCTTCCTGCAATTGAATATGTCCTTGCTTGAGTTCAATGAACTAGTGCAGTATCACCTAGTAAGCGGATTTTCAGGAATACACATAGGCAGACACTAACCTCTTTGAATTCTGGGATATCGTTGTTGGCCGATTGTTCTGTTTGAAAAGTGCCAGATAAATTTCCATTATTTTTATGAACTTGCAGATTAGTTGAAACAGCGCAGTGAAGCTTGGGTCAGTGATTAGTCAATGGTGACTTCTCAATTTATTTTGGCTTACCATCAGATTATCTCGCAATGCATTAATATCCTTCTGATATTTGAATATCATTCCTTTGATTTGTTCTGAATGCAGATAATTCCTGATGGGCCAAGACTTAGATTTTTCAACAAACTGTGTATGGTCTTTGAGCAGCTGTTCCATCAAACTGTGATGAATGGACTCAGATTAGGAGAACAGGGTTCTATTGAACATAAATATGCGAACCTTTTGAAGCTTGAGCACACTATTGTAAAGTCATTTGAATGTTCCATCTGTGGGACGGTCAATATCGCTCTCTGCAATGTTTCGAGGATCGTTGTGATGCTCAGAGTCAACTCCTTGAAGTCTTCTTTATTTGCCTTCATTTGCTAATAGCGATAAACGTTATTATCTACTCGAACAAAAGCCTTAGAACATTATTTACATACCTTCAATGGCTCAAGAGCCATATAAAAGACATCAGCACCCCCTTCAATGAATGGACCAGCCACAGGGATCAACTTCGCTGCCGAACTAGTGAGTTTAGCAACGTTCATTGCATGGGATATCCAATCTATATCATCGGTGCTAGAGTCCGATGTGCGAGCTGGCTTCTTTCTTTTGGAAAAGACTTTGCGAACGATAATCATCTTACGACAGATTAACGGAGGAGGGAAAGATAAAGATCATTGATGTACTTACTATCTGGTCGAGTTAATGTGTTTTGTTCCGGCACAGGCTGAGATAATATGTACGTAACTAATGTGCACTGTCTTCTCGCACAGGCTGTCAACGTTATAATAGGTACCCACTGCCACTCAGGTACTTATTCTTCCCACGCCGCCTGAGCATGCCTGAGCATGTGTTATCTGTCAACAAGCCACAGCCTGAACGTGTACGTCTGGAAAAACATGGATGAGGAGGAAGAGAATGGGTATATAAGAATAAGCTGACATGTAGTGACTATCTAGAACGTGTTGGACCACAAATAGCACCGCCGACGGCTTACCAAGCAATCCCGCCAGCGTTAGGGACTCAGCAACCCCGGTTCCACAATCAATTGAGATGGTAGTTCTGCTTGCTCTTCAGTTTTAAGAGAATATAAAAAAAGCAGCTTTAAATTGGGATTCAATATCAGGAGTCCGATTCAGCGGGTCTACTGAGTTGATTAGTAGTTGCAAAATAAAATAAGATAAAAATAAACTCACTCTTGCACACATCAGCAAAGCGTGCCACGCGCGCTAAACTCCCCGTAGTGTTAAGTAGCACTAGGTAGGATAGGTAAGTACGGAGTCGCTAGGAGTCGGTATATAGACTACATAGCCCTACATACCACCGCCTATCACTCATAGCACGGGCGCTAAAATCGATTCTGTGTCAACTTTCCTGATGGCCCGGTGAAAGATAAAACTCGTTATATTCCTTCTAGACAGTTTCAGGAGAAGGATAATATTTCCTTGAGCGGGCCCAGAAGAAGTTTTCCTGCTTTCGAATACGTCGCTGCGATCCAGGCCAATATTTCCAGAAGAAAGAAAAAATCGAAATCATCGAAGTACGAGTTCCACCACCTTCTCGAAGCACATCAACAGATTTATAACAGTACGTTTTATCTCTGGGATATCAGAATAACAGAAACTATGATGAGGGCTTGACTTCTAATTTTTGTTAGTTTAAGTGAAGTCCCGACATGAACAGCAGAATTAAAATCAATGAGGATCCCGCGATCACCTGGCACCGACTCCAACAGCGTTGATTATAGGAGATATATCCCAATGTAGGCTTTTCGCAGTCAGGTACACATTTCGATGGGCTTATGGTTGTATAAGAGAAGGCACAACGATAGTATGACTGGAAATAGTACTCACCGACAATCGCATCGTAAAATCCCAACACAAGTTCCTTTTTATTCGAAATTGTGTGCGGAGGCTTTTCGTATGTCGTCATAACAGCACACTATTCTTTGCTCAGTTTCAGTTACTTTTATTCCTCGATTGAAGAATACTACATCCTTCTGCCTAGTATGAGAGCCTGTCACAATATTTTCCCAATGACATATTTGCACAAAGCTTAGTTGTATACCTTTAGCTTATATTCGATGTAACGCTGTATATTTATTTCCTTTTTTCCGGTGCTGTCGAGTTTGAACCCATGAATCACGAATAACGGAAGTTTTTGGCGAATTCGACTTCGTCACAAGCCAAAAGGGAGGATCAGCTGAACGAAATTTGTCCCGGATATATAATAAGGTGTTCCTTTAGTATTTTTGCTCCCCTTTCCGTCGAAAATATGTATCACATTTTTGAACCCTCACCGACATCTCAGGACGCCTACGCTATCCTCCGTCCTCGCGCGTTCTCACTCACATGCCATATGACCTCGCACCCACCCATAACTTGTCACCCCCACGCCCACAAACATCAATACTTCGATATGGCTCAAATCGGGCAACACATAACTCCTCGCCTTAAAAGGCACGGATCCAACTTTAGCACAATGCCTCAGGGCGTGCTACGCAGTATGTGCAGGGATAGACATCAGGAAGGCTAGAATTATTAACACTATTATATACATGTATCGGGACGACTGTCATACATAGGGCGATGCCCCAAATAGACATAAATGGATTTTTTTTTAAATAAAATAAAAATACTTCGATATCCACAGCCCCCTCCACATCCGCCTCTGCAAAACATTCCTCCCTCTCCTCCAGCCGCCCCACCCTCGCGCCGCCAATCCCTCTTCTCCAAACACCACTCCCAGCTCTCTCAATCGTACCAATCGCCTGCTAATTCTCGCCACGCTAGCACCCTCTCCACAGCATTCAACATCTCTACATCTAATAACACCAGTACCAACACAAGCAACTTATCCCATTCCTCCACGCATCGATCATCTAAACGCTCTTCCTGCCCTTCTACCTCCGCATCTCCCCCAATATCTACATCCAGCAAGAAAGCCGCTACGAACGCTATCACCCCAACGACACCCACACGTATCAACCCATGGCCTAATCCACATCTGCGACTTTGCCCACCCCACCCCGACCCGAGGCACACAATGTCTGAGCCCGACACCCCAAAATTCATCCGCAAGTTCCTCAAAAATACAACCTCCCTCACATTCGTCCTCGCGCAGCAAATCCCATCTTCGCACGTCGATCTCGAGCGGCGACTCGAGGGAGACAGAGAGCGCGAGTAAGAGGAGCAGTGGGTTTGGGGGGGGGGGGGGGGGGCACTTTAAAGGGGGGGTGGGGGCTGGGCTGGCGGGTTTGGGGATGAGGTGGAGTGTTGGGTCGGGTTGCGGCAGTTTTGGGGGGTCGGCGGGAGGAGGGAGGAGCGCTGGAGGAGGGTTCAGAGCGGTGGGCAGTGGGGGCGGAGTGTATCCGAGTCGGGATGATTTTAAGAGAAACTTTAATGATTTGCCAGATACGGAGTCTGATAATGACAATGGTGGTGCATATCTCTAGGACGAGTATGAGAACGAAGTGGATTATGCGGGACAAAGTGCATATACCGATGCCGAGGATGGAGACGAAGAAGGCCCTTACCCCGGGAATATACCTCGCCCTATTCCATTTCGAGCCCGAAGGGACAGCGGAGATGGCGTTAGTTGAAGGACAGGAGGTTAGGGTTGTGGGGCGGGGTGGGGGCGTCAGGTGGGTGGTTGTCATTCGGGAGGAATCAAATGCTTCAACAGCGGGTGAGGCTGAGGAGAAGAGGGGGGAGGGGGTAGAAGAATATGTGCTTGTGCCGGAGAGTTATTTGAAGTTTGTTAAAGGGGATGAAGAGGAGAACGAGTTAGGGTGTATTTATCTGCATCTGTCTGTAGCATGGATTTGAGTTCTATTCCTATTCCTACTTTTATTCATTACCTTTTTTTCTTTTTTGCGTGCTTTATCTTGGGTTGGGGTGTTCACATTGGGTGCTGTGTATAGTATATACATACACATGTGCATATTGACATTTTGGTTTGGTTTGTCATCTGATTTATTCTTTTACATCTACATCTTTATCCTTCCTTTCTTCAATCTGATTCTTAGCTTCATATACATACACTCTATAAGTACCTACATATTACAATTTCGAGCTCTGAGATCTAATGCGTGCATTTCACCACTACCACCACTACCACTAGTATTGATATATATTCACGATCCCGCTTCTACTTGAATTATGGGTTTTGAAATCCGATCCTCAATCCTTGACTTACGCGTTCACTTTTTAGAGACTATATTTGAATTTTAAATTCGATGTTGCTATAATACTTTCTAATATGTTTTTTTTTAGATTGGATATTCAGTAAGTAGTTCAGTAAGTACTTAATGGAAAGGAATGAAAGGAATCCGCCGGAGATGATCATGGTTAAGACGAACATCATGCATCAGGTTTGTTGGTCAGATTGTATGCTCAAACACAGGAAGGGGCTAGAGATGGACTACTTAAAGGAGGGCTGCTTGCGGTATAATATTTTGATTTTGAGCAAACTAGGCTGATTGAGAGGGGTGGACGATAGAGGCGCGGTTAATCCAGAGGAAGACTGTTAGAAGACGCAAGGATGTGTGTGGTAAGCGTGATGGGCGATGGAACCTTAGTGGATAGCCTTAGAGTTAGGATATTATTGTCACTTAGACTTGAGTAAAGTATGTACTAATTCATCCATTGACATGGGCTGGCTAAGAGCTGGCCGACATTACATTTTGTGTAAATAATTGATACATTAAAACACCATAAAAGCCATCCTGAATAACACATTAACCAGAAGTTGTCATAGCCAGTCTGGTTGATACTAGACAGTTTGTGCAAAAGCCACGTGGCTTCTGTATGGCTAATTTTCGATATGCAGCTATGGCTTTCCTGTGGCTCTACCTAGTCTCATCGCTGCATTTGGAGCCACAACTATGCTATGGAGCCACGGCGACATATCAAATATTAGCCACACAGGAGCGACCTGGCTCTTGCGCAAATTGTCTATTCATCCAAAACACCGTACACTACTCAACGTCCTAGTCCGAGTCATAGTAATAGTACCGGATGGCAGCTCTAATGTTTAAATATCCGAAGCATTTCTTCCAATGATTTCCCCTCAGATTGGAACTCGCGCATAAAATCTCGGCACCGTGATGGTAATTCGTCATATTTTGGATCCATATCAACCTCTCTGTACTCGAATTCGTGCCCTGTCGTCCTCAAATCATACCAGTGTAAGTATTTTGGTAAGACTTCTGCCGCCGCGAGCAATTCCCAGTGTACGGGAGCTCTGATACCTAGACGGGAATTGAATTCTTGCAGAATCCGTACATTTTTCGGACGCTTGTAACTGTAACGATAAAAATCCGACCGGCTATCCCTGAATTCGTCGCTATCATGTATGATATCCTTGTGTACTGTAAAAGAGCGACGTCTTTTCTGCTTTGAATTTCCTTCTCGATAATATTAGCTGAAATCGATGGCAAAGGTGATTATAACATACCTATATTGAAGTGACGAGGAACCGGGACTCCTGCGGCACGCGCGACATCATCGGAAAATGGGTCTAATCCACAGAATTCGTACAATTCTTGAAGAGGTTTAATATTACGGCCGAAGGAGTTGACCATACCACTGCAGGTAAGTCGCGGAGCCTCGACTTCAAATACATGACGTTCGAGTGCAGTGAAGCGGGACTTCCTTGCGGGCAACGCGACCAGTAAATGTTCGGCCTTTTAATATATCCATTTTCAGATATTTCGGGATTATCAATGAAGAGAAATATTTCTTCAGCAGGCCATGTTACAGCCGCTTTCGTGTGGTTCCCTAGCTGTACGTTAATGTGCCAATGGATCTCACTTACTGAATGTGATTTGTCAGACTTCGCTAAATGGGTGTTTATTGTCCCAAAAGCGTACCTAATCTAAGGCTCGTTAATTTGCATTGGAAACAGGGTCGTTCATTCTTCAATTTCGCATTGAGGTGGCAAAGTTGTGCGATAAAAGACTCGCGTAGTTGGGCTGACCGGTCATCGTTTAAGCAAGAAGAATGAATCAGAAGAAATGAATCAGACTTCTGCCATTGAAATTGGGTGAAGCTATAGAATTATGCCGTAAATTAATTACGTCTATAGTAGTAACAGCTGACGTACCTTAGCCGCATCCCTTTACTAGTAGTACTATGCTTGAGATTATTCTCCTCGGCGGAGGTGTATAATGCCCAATTATCTGAATAAAATCATGTCTTTCTAAGGGGAAGTTTGCAACCAATTGCATCGTATAAGGAATCCAAGAAGAACCAGTAGGATTGGTGATACACAAACATCCCTGACACATTTGGCATGCTTGATTATAATGAGCATACACTCCTCCTAAATAATATTCATCAACGGATGAATCGAGAGTTAGGCCACTGTGGTTTATCGGAATAATGGTGTGAAAATGCCTCAATAAAGAAGCTATTTCAAATTGACTTTTCCATACAGCACGTCCTTTGAACTGGATATGTAAGGCCTGAAGAGTACCCTCATCCATTACGTTGTTTTGATCATAAGTTAACTCTAGAGGTTCAGAATCTTGAAAATTGTCCAGCATTCCTGTGGGAATAAATATGAAAATATATTATACAAGAATAACTGAAGTATTTACCTGACGGTAATATTGAGAGCTTAGGGCGATTATCGTTGCCAAGATATACGCACAGTCGCACAGTATCCTTTGGATAATATTGAATGTACCTAAATTTTTCGGATACTCTCTCCCCTCCAAGAACTGAAGGTATTGTAGCTTTTATATGGTCAATACCTGCCTATTTTCCGTCTATACAGCGAGCAGAGGGAATTAACATGACACTCGACATACCCGAATACCGTGCCTCTACATGCGATAGAATGTTAAGCAATCTATCTGAAGGATTGTTTATCACGTACCATCCGGTGCTTTGTGAAAATGTCTTCTAGGGTGTCCCACGACCTGTCTATCGATCTATACTCCCCCAACCCGATAGGCCGAAGATCTAGGTGATTATAATTAAGGTACAGTCTCGTACTATCGGATCATTCGGGGCATACCTTCATAGAAAATTATTGAAGGAAAAATATTACATTTACAGAATCCCATTACCTGGGTGATATCCCGGTGTCTGCGAGTCGTTCAGTTTTCAATTCTACTGGAACCGAGCGTCTCATCGATGGCTTACTTCAGACGTGCCAGAATTTGCAAATCGGCCCTCAAAAGCTTATGTAGATGTATTCAGTGAGAGTCAACTCTAGCTGCCGACTACATACCTCCTCTGCTGCATCTCCCTTGTATTCCCTAACGGTCGTTAGATGGGTATTCCCGTTAACCCGGATTAAAGCATGGTGCTCTTTGAACGAAGGTGCTGCACGATAGTAGTGGAAGTCGTGATAATAGTAAGTGTCGCTATGGCCTTTTATTTCTTCCTGCAACTGAATATGGCCTTGTTTGAGCTCAATAAACTAGTACAATATCACCTAGTAAGCCGCATGTCCTAAATATGCATAGGCAGATACCAACCTCTTCGAATTCTGGGATATCGTCATTGGCCCTTCGTGCTGTCTGAGAAGCGCCAGATAAAATTCCATCACTTCTAAGGAGCTGGACTTGGATATTAGTTGAAACAGCGCAGAAGACCTAGAATATGATTAGACAATTGTGACTTCTCAATTCTGTTCATTTACCATCAAAATTTTTAGTAACGCAGTGACCTCCTTCTGATATTTGGATATCATTCCTCTGATATGTCGCAAAAATCGAAAACAGATTATAATCCATACTAGCATAATTTTACATAATAATGTCTTTACCATGAGTTTACCATATCCCGCAGTGGTTTATTATGTTTTGCCAGAGGATGGTAAAGTAGGTCTTAGGGCTCTAATTCCAATGTACTTAGATTGTCTGCGCAGTGTTTCGAGAGGTGTCTAAATCAAGTACCAACTCCATTATTCAAGTAAATAGCCATAGTCTAGAAGCTGGTGACTGCAAGTATCACCATTACCGCTGTATCAACATGCATGACTAATACTTTTAGCATTCAAGATAATAATTGTTTTGCTGTCCTCGTAAAATGCTTCCATCTCGAGTTTTGACTGACCCGCCAGCTGGGTGAGATCGGTTCTGGGGGATGGGATGGGACGGCCATCAGCAGTGCTTAGCGAGATAGCCAGAGGCAGAATGAAAGAAGCAGAAGCAGCTTGAGGACTTCATTCATTACCTCTGGTATCCTGTACCTTGTGACTTCTAT
>KN837264.1:185628-196493 GCA_000827215.1 Sphaerobolus stellatus SS14 | reverse complement strand
ATATGGACTCATGCTTTTCTTCTCCAATCTGCTGTTGCACCACGTAAATATTTATATCCCTCCTAATATTTTCTTACAGCAACTAATTTAATTTATTGACAGTCTTCGGGTCTGCAAATTTCTCCGGCGAAGTCTTTGCATATCACTCTGCATCTATGAGTCATGGCACAGGTGTACATCTCATTCCTTGGATTGTAGGCTTTTTTGTATTATTTTTTATCTAGACAATAAGCTAATACATATCAGGCCACATCCGGCTTAATAGTAGCTGCCTTCCCACCTTCATCGCCAGCCAAGTACCCGAGTCCCGAGGCTACGTTCCAAGGATATGCAAATTCGAAAGCGGAGTGGGTACTGACTTTCCCGAATATGATAGAGGTAAATTCTCTGTTACCTATGCTAAATATTCAACTAAGAACCACTGGACAGAGTTGGTCTTCAGACCCACATAAAGTTGAACTTCTTCGGGAAGCAAAGGGAGTGGTGTGTCACTTGCCAATCCAAATCCCATGAAAAAAAATACCTAAATTGTCTTTCAGATATATATGGGAAGTTTCTTGAATAAACCAACTGGCGACTTCTTGGTACAGAAGGGCGTCAAAGTATTCCCTTTCTTTGGCATGTGAGTATGACCTGCTAGTAATTTGGCATTCTTTGTGTCTGAAAAAGACATCGTTGTAATAGGGCCGAAGCCGGGACCCTTGGAGAATTTATTTGTCGTAAGTTCATTCGGATGAAGGGGCATAGATATCTCCTTATCATGATTTTATTTCACAGCGCATCAAGGGGAATACTGGGAATATTTCCCCCTCACCGCCCACAGCGGTGGTAAATTTATCGACGCTGGTGATGATTTATATGAACTCGTTATTGTGGTATGTATCCAAGTATGGCTTCAGCCTGAATGATACTTCATACTGCTTTAGGAACAACAACATAGACGACTTCCTGTGGCAAACATGGAACTGGATGGAGCTAGAGCATATGCCAGTAAAGATCTCTTCGTCCCACATCCTCATAATCCTGGATATTGGCGCATTTGCGGTCGTCGCGATGACAGAATCATCCATCCCAACGGAGAAAAAGTCAGTAGGATTCCCCGCGTAGATATTAACGCGCTTGCTAACTGATCCTATAGACGACCCCGGTTCTGATGGAGCATATAGTAGGCAAAGATCCACGAGTTAAATCAGCAATCGTATTTGGAAATGGCCGCTACCAGACAGGTGTTCTCATCCAGTTGGAGGATGAGTACATTTTTGATCCAATAGATAAAGAGAAATTGGAAGCGTTCCGAGAATATATAAAGTGAGTAAAAACGAATACTCGGATACGGGAATTATTCTTATTTTCATGGTAGACCACAACTTGCCGAAGCCAATTCGGTAGCGCCAACATATGCACAACTTTATCCAGAAGTAAGCATGTTTCGTGTCCTTTGCAAGGGGAAACCAGTGATTTATGACTCACAGATGGTCATGGTCACAATTCCTTCAAAACCTTTCCAGTATACTGAGAAAGGTTCCATGCGCCGTGCTGCCATACTACGGCTGTATGAGCAAGAGATTGACGATTTCTACATGCGTGCGGAGCAACGAATTTTGTCAAATGTTGAACTACCTGCAGATTGGTCCTTCAACGGGATTCTAAATTTCGTACGCAACACCTTATCCAGCCAGGGGCTTGGAGTACAAGATTCTGAAGACGTTTTCCATCATGGTTGCAACAGTCTGCAGGCCATACGCATTGGTACCATCATACGCAACGCGTTGCAAAGGAAGGGCTACAAATCTAAAGCTGACAGTATCCCAAGGCACCTTGTTTACGAGGAATCCACACCGACTAAACTTGCCGAATTCATATTTAAGCTCATTAGCTCGGGTGATGCTGAGTCAGCAGAAGATGCTGAGTCCACGAGGCTTCAAGTGGGGGCATCCAAGTTGGAGAAAGCCCTGGAACGTTATTGTGAACCTTATCCTCATAGAAAACCTGCAGACCTTTTACGAGCACGAGACCAAGAAGGATGCGTATTCCTCATCACTGGGACCACTGGAACTGTCGGGGGAAACCTTCTAGTAGAGGTAATCCAAGATCCTCATGTTACTCATGTCTACGCATTCCTTAGAGAGAAGAAAGGCGAATCAATTGAGAAACGTCAACAGTTTGCTTTGAAGTCTTTAGGCTTTGATCCAGGATTGGCAGCACATCCCAAAGTAACTTTATTGGTCGGAAATCTCGAAAGGCCACAGCTTGGTCTCTGCAATGACATGTTTACGAAGGTAAGTAACATCCATCTTATTCAACGCTTAGAGCTTATCTTAAAAATACGTTTGCTAGTTATGTCAATCTGTTACTCATATTTTCCACATAGGTATGTAGATGTAGCGGTCTTTCAGGTTCCTCGTGATTTTCATATTATCAAACGAAATAATTCTCTGTAGGATGGAATGTCAACTGGAGTGCACCTCTCTCCGCCTTTGAAGACCAATTACGCGGCGTCAGGAATGTAGTCGAATTATCTCTGGCTTCAGATTTCATCCAGCCACCAGCTCTTTTCTTTACGAGCTCGCTTGGCGTCTATGAAAGTATGAATAATTGGCTTCATTGACATATCGATTTTTTAATACTTATTACAGATCTTCCTCCTGGGAGTAGGGCCACTGAAACTTCACTGGAGTCCCTCGAATGGCCTGTAGGGCATGGATACGCCGAGGCCAAAGCTATTTCGGAGCGCATTCTCGAACATGCGGCGAAGTCAACTGAATTATGCCCTACCGTTTTGAGATTAGCTCAAATTAGCGGTGGATCCGATGGCCATTGGGATACTAGCGAGTGGTTCCCTGCCATCCTAAAATCCAGTATTCGAATGGGGGCTTTGCCACGAATCTCGGGGGTGAGCAATGTTTTTGATATTTCTACTATCAGCAGTTCGAATTATCTGACATTTTATCTTACTTTAATTGTAATTTTAAGGGTGCCGCATTCGTGCCTTCAAACGTTGCTGCTCGTGTATTAAAAGAAGCCCGAGACTCCGGGTTACCTTTCCTGCATGTAGCCCATCCCAAACCTGCACGTTTCATGGACTTCTTTGATTATTATAGTAAAGCCTTGCACTTGCCCATTATTCCATTCGACAGCTGGGTTGAACGACTAGAGGCTCTCGAGTCGTCGGCAACAGCAGACGATCTGAGTCGTGTTCCTGCTTTATCTTTACTCGATTTCTTCCGTGGTCGTATCCAGCAAACCATGAATACCGATTCCACTAAGTTGGATGCTGAAGCATTTGGATTCCCGCTTCTTAACACAGATATCTCTATTACTTTCTCGTATTCTCTTGCGAATGCGGCTCCTTTGGGAAGTGCGGACGCCGAGAAATGGCTGGCTTACTGGAGGAATATTAACTTCATCTGAAGTTTTTTTTTACTCTATGTTCGAAACTTTCATGTATCCCGGAATGTAATTTATCTTGTCGTTTCTGTCTGTAACTGTGTGATTGCTTCGTGCTGGAAACAATGCATGTACTTCTTCAGAATCACTGTAGGTCCAACTCTGACTGGCGCTGGCGTCTTGCGTCTTGGCACAAGACTATACTTACCTAGACTGGCTTAGCAGTAGTTGGAAGTTCTTTCAAAAAATCAGTAGCTAATTTTGATTTATAAGACTTTGCAGTAGTGTATGGTATGGCTAGCACTGGCAGCCTCCGATATGACGCAATTAATCGGGATAGACTCGGCTTTATACTTGGCCGTAGTGATCGCAGTTACAGCGTATCGCTCATAATGGTAACCGAAGTTCGTATGAACCAATGGGAGAAAATCAGTAGTATTCCGGGAATTTGGAACACCGACAAAGGTTCAAGGTACTCTCATCTTCATCTCGAATATGGCCTTTTGCTCAGATTAACTTCGCCAAGAGAGGACTCTTCGTTAACCCTTCGTGGCAAAATAAGTCTTATCACATCGGGCGGGTACGAGTCTGCGAATCATTGGAAGGCGCATTACTGTACGTACTGAGTTCACTGTCCAGCTCCGCAAAAACTGTATTCGGTCAAATCTATCCAGGCTTATTTGGTTATCTTCAAGAAATCTGCGAACATATCGACGTATACGGGAAGCTGAGGTCTCCGACGGACTGCCATGGACTCACGGACATTGCTAATGCAATACCAGACCTCCGATATATCGTGCAGTGACGGTCCACTCTCCTTGGTATAAATTTCGAACTCGCCGGTTACTTATTATCCGTAGACCGAATTCCATTGTTCAGCAAATCAATTATGTGATGCAACAGGGGTGGAAATCAGTGAGAATCCTACTTATCTTGCGACCTAAATGCCAGCCCTGTTCTGGAATTCTCAAGGGGCAATAATTATGTGTATCCAATCACTGATTCAAAGTCGAGAGCATATCTAGATGTACCAAACCTAACTTCATCAAGACTTCAGGACTCCAAAGTTATGGTGACAATTACCATGGAGTCCGAGTCGAGTCTACTAACATTGAGACCTGACGAATTGGAGTTGGTTTATACCAGTCTTGGTACAAATCATCAGAATATGCTCTTCTCGTCCTCTTCTCATCCTTGCGTGGAATAAGGTTCAATGATGTCCGAGTCGAAGGTAAATTTTACTAATTCAGTCTGACCAACCGAAACCTAATATCCTCTCATCCATAACAGACACAGCAAATACTAAGAGGCACACATAAGAGTTATCGGAAAACGCGGTATCATCTCATATTATCCGAAACCATCGTCAGTGTACGCACTCGTTGAGTCGCTTCGGCGCCACCGATGCATCGGCCTCGCTAGCTCCTATAAAATAGGATTACTATACTTCTCGCTCTGTGTCGAGTTCGGACCCCTTCATTCCCTGGCTATTTCTACCACGCTATACCAGACCCAGCATGGAACATATGAACAAGAAGATAAATTCTTCTGCAGTGGATGTCGTCGTTTTCCAGTCCAATGACCCGGAGAATCCGAAATACTGGAGTCGTGCAAAGAAAAGGATGATCATGTTAACCATCTGCTTGCTGCTTTTTGCTGCGTATACTCAATTGTTTTCTCTATTGAGAAAGAAGCTTGACAATTTCTTTTTCCGTATCAAGGGTTATTGGATCCAGCCTTTGGGTCAGATTTTCAAGATTTTTTGGAAGGATGTTTAGAAGCCTTATTTACTGTTTTCTATATAGGCTCCTGCGCAATTTCAAATTATAGAGAAATACGGTGTGGACTCGACTGTTAGTAGTCTGGGTTTGTCGTTGTATATCCTCGGATTCGCATTCGGTCCGTTAATTTGTAAGTATCCTGTTCATATCCCGCCACCTTTTCAGAAATTGACGGGTTATTCTTATAGGGGGTATGACATTCTTACCACAACTTTTCATTTCTTTGACATCAGCCTTCCAGGCCCACTGAGCGAAATGTACGGTCGCCGCATCTTCTTTTTGTTTGGATGGCCGCTTCTGATTGGTACGTTGTAAGTTTTCGGTGCTTGTACTATATTGAATATCGAATAGCCTGCGCTGCGCCGAGTGCGTGGGCGGACGATATTGCTGTCATCATCCTCTTCCGCTTCTTTGCAGGATTCTTTTCAGGCATCCCTTTAGGCCTGTACGTAACTTATCTTAGCACGGAAGATGATGACAGACTAATTTTTCGCAGAGGGCAGGCAGTCACCGTTGAGTAAGTCAAAAGAAGAAGAAACCAGCTTTATATTTGAATAGCCTTCTCTCCAGCATGTTCAGCGAAGTAGACTTGCAAGCTCAGGGAGTTGGTAAGTGAAAGATTATCCGCGCATTATGGTTACATATTGAAGTGCTTTCTAGCCGCTAGTTTATTGTAAGGAGTAATCGTCTTTATTTCATTTACGAATGTTCATTTCGACCTTTACAGTACATTCTCTGCATTCTCTGCTCCTGTGGTTGGGCCAGTTATTGGATTCTTTATCGCGGATCGGGTACCTAACGAGTAAGCCACATTCTAATTAGTACTCGGTTACAATCACTGGCAGAGATTAATTATTTAATCCCGCAGATTATGGTGTTTACGTGTCTTTTTCTTCATGCTCATTGGATTTGCGCCTCTCCTGTTCTTCCTTCCAGAGACTCATCTACCTACAATCCTCGCTAAACGTGCAAAGAACTTGAGAAAAGCTGGCAATCCTCGCGCTTACGCCCAGCATGAGCTGAGCACCAAGTCCCCCGGAAAGCTTCTTCGCATTGCTCTTGTTCGACCTCTACGTATGTCTATGATTGCGATCGATTATTGATGCGAGTTAAATTTGACTCTGACCGACATGCTCGTTACGGAGCCTATTGTCGCCGGAGCTTCGTTTTGGATGTCGTTGTCATATGGCATTCTTTAGTGAGTAGTCCATTTCTGGATCCTTATCTCAAGAATTCTGACAAATATAATAGTTTCTCACTCGAAGCATATCCCGTTATATTCATCGAACAGGTTGACATCTTTAATATCTGTTTTGAATTATACTTATTGATGAATTTCCCCTCTGTTTTAGCATCATTTCCCGATCCAACTCGGTGGATTACCCTTCATACCGATTGTGATTGGAATGCTATGTGCAGTGGTACCTTATATCCCAGTTACAAATTTCTTTATACATTTGAAACTGCCAAGATGGATGGGTGATGCTGGCCCCGAAACTCCAGAAGCTAGACTGAAGCTCGCGCTTTTCTCCTGGTGAGTTAAGGCTTGTGCAGTTATTGGCTTAATTCTTATCTTCCTAAAGTATTTGCCTTCCCGTGTCGATTCTTTGGTTGGCATGGTATGTCCTCTACGTTTACTGCAGTTATTTTGTCGAAAGCTTAACGATTTTGCAGGACAAGTGGTTCAGAGACACACTGGATTGCTCCAACATTGGCAGGCGCACTGTTCGGATACGCGAATATAATTATTTTCTTTACTTTTATAACATAGTAAGTCTTCTCTTAAATGATATTTACAATCTATGGATTAACGATGTGGCCTATTTTCAGTATTAACAACTGCTACACATTGTATACAGCAAGTGCAGCTGCAGCAACCGCGTTTTCACGATCTCTCATCGGCTTCGCGTTTCCCTTGTTCTCAAACAAGGTTTTGGTAGGCCTTGGTACTAAATGGTAAGTTCTTTAATTTCGGAGATATAGTAATGTTTAACTGATTTTTTGGCAGGGGAAGTGCGTATTAGCTCAGTATGGTATATTTTAACACCCACTGACTCTAACTCATGTTCCAGTTTCAATATTTGGTTTTGCAGGAATTGCTCTTCTCCCGGTGCCTATCATTTATCTTCGTTACGGACCGCGACTACGAGAAAGATCACCGTATATCCAAGAGTCATCTCGTGTCACGGCGCAAATGCATCATGATGGGAATGAGAAGCAGGGAAGTCCAACAGTGCAAAACGAGGACAATGAACGATATTCCGAGAGTGGCGATTACCGTTCGACCCTGGTGCAAAACGCTAACGAGAAACGAGATTCGACTGATTCGACGTCGTCGACAGTCATTACGCTGGAGCAGGTATAGATTATTTATTAAACGATTCGCGTTAGATTCATGCAAAGACTGTATATTAGTAATGTAATGACAAACTTTAATTCATTAAAAACTGATAACATCAAGATAACATGATCAACCAGTTTATTGGAATTACAGTACCACTCAGTAGCCAGTACGGCACGGTACCCTTGAGCGCTATTGATAATTATCTGCTGTGTTCATTTTCTACTACGCGAATGTAATATTCTAAGAATATGTATGCCTGATAAATATAAAGACACCGATACAACTGGAATAAAAAAAGGAGACTAGCGTTACACAGTGTTTATGGAAGCAAGAGACAACGACGAAGAGAGGAGATGCTATGCAGAAAGTCGAGATAGATTGATGATTCCGGTGGTGTTGCCAAATCCAGCAATGCATGAAGATGAGCTTGTTATAATGGGAGATACTCGAGTGAAGGCCAGCCTAGGACACTCTTGGGTTTTTGGTGCTGAGGCTGCTTTGGAACTATTGGACAAAACGAGCAGACTTGAGGATCGCACATCGGTTTCGGGGTGTCCAGGATCAAAAGCCCATAGCTCCCATCTGTCTAAAACTGTAGCTGGTAATTCGCCTTGTCCGGGTCGGCTAACAAGTTTAGTAATAGGAATATTCACTGATCCGTTCTGTTGGAGTCTTGAACGACGCCGGAGGCCAATTAGACGATGTCCGTCTATCAGATCCCACCCGCCCCGTTCACAGCTAAAGTCCGCCAGGAACTCCAGCACCAACGATCCCGCTGATGAAGCATGTCCATTAGGGTGTATTGTCGAATTTCCCGGAGACCCGCCTGAGAAAATCTCGTTTGAAAATGATCCTGACGTTCTCCGACTCGAATCCTTCTCCGAACTTCGTCGGGGATGTACGCCGTGCGGCGAAACTGGGAATTCTGAAGCTTCCGACGTTGGTGGAGCAAGCATCGTAGAGAGTTTTGGCCTGTTTTTGGGAGGTGACGAAATAGAATTAACCGAAGCTGTACTGCTGCTCCTCGATCGACGACCGAAGCTGTCGCGTAGAAATGCCTTCTGTATTACTGGACAATTGCAACGATCCGTCATACCCGGTATCTTCGCCCGATAAACAAACACTGTATGTCCAACCAAGATAGTCAGAGCCATAGCAATAGGTGAGGTGCTACCGCATAGCTGGCATCTCTGGGGCGTAATGGGCGCAGTTCTTAACCCGATAACATTCCCTAACAGACTATCCATGGAGTGAAGGACTTCCGCAGTCATTGCATCCCATAAAGTGACAGCCCCACATGATGTCACGGTAGTAAGAACTAGGCCGGACACAGCATCACTTGCTGTGAAGGACGTAACGGAGATATGGGATACGGGATCATCGTGCCTACCAGCAGTCACGAAGCAGCTGGGTTTCCATATTTCGTCCGATGTGCGAGATAATAATTCCACAACGCCGTCTTGATAAGCATAGGCAACGTATACCGTATCCTTGCCGGTGTCTAGAAGGATGTAGCCCTTCAGGACAGTATCGAAATGGGTCGGCGATATTGGTTGGACAGAAGAGCCCCTCATGGGATTGATCTGGTACACTGCCCCATTATCGCAAGCCACCAGAAGCGAGAGATCCTGTTTTCGAACAGTTGAGTCGGAACCTGCTGCAGGTGACTGGGGACGACTATTTAACTGCATCGTATCGACCTTCACAGGTATGAAGACGATGTCGAGGATGGCATCAGGTAATGTGATGGCGACAGAGTGGGGTACTTTGTCCAAAGGGACTCCACGTCGGGGTATCTGCCAAATTGCGAGTATCCCCGTATCCGTACTAATCGCACAGTAATGTCCATCGGCATCCATCACTACTCGTGTGATGCGAGTATTGGCTTCAGGGCTGGGAGAAAAGTTTGCGAGGACGCATTGGATATTAAGTCGTTGGTAGACCTCATTCCAAATTGTGAGTTCGTTCTTGGTGCTCAACATCGCAATGATGGAACCATCGTGGTTCGTAGCAATCCGGGCAACATCTGTTGCAAACGTCCTTGGTAGGGCCTTAAACGTCACTTGACCCTCCAAAGTCGATACAGACGGTTTGGCGACGGTATCCGGTCGTGTTCGATGGGCTTCCAGTTGATCTGCTCCTCGCAGCAAGTAAAGGAGGAGTAAATACAAAGCAGCTGTTGTGCCTGCAATGGGTAGCACCATCGTCTTGAACAGCCATATAGTCCGTCTTGTCAGCCGTCCTTGGCTACGAATATCTTGATGATGTGCTGGATCAGAGGCACCTTTGATATTGAGTGCGACGATTACTGGGGTTTCGATGCGGATATGAACGAACGGGTCGTTATCTGGGTTCAAGATGTTCCAAAGTGCTAATGACGGGGTAGGTACTGGAGTTGCCTTTGGCGCAGGCTGTCGTTTCGCGTTGTGAAGGAACGAGAACGGATCAGCGTCATCTGTGGGACGTGATTGGATAGGATATGTCACGTAATATAAAATCGCTGTGACTGTTAACATCTTAAATGAAGAATCAATATATGCGCTCTAGACGTGATCAAAGGTCTCACCAATAAAAGACTGCCATTCTTCGCGGGTATGACACGCAGACGCTCGTGTATGCTGTTAATTGCACGTCGACGTTTGGAAACTGGGGCTTTATGCTGAGAATCGTCGGAGATAGGTGGTATAAGAGGCTTTGAAGCATCTTGGCTGAGAACATCGCTCAACTACAGAATAACATTAGCTAAAATGCTCTATATGCAGTCCAGGAGCTCATGCTTACCTCTAAACGCTGCAAATCGATTGATAATACAGCAATGAATAGACTGTGCACCAAGAACCAGTGTGCAACCAATAAAACAATCGCGAACACACAAAATTCGCGAATGGCTCCCGTCGTGAAACCAGCGATCACGCCAAGAATTGTGTTGTAGACCACGGTATTCAGGGTGATAGTCGTACCTGCGCTGGCAAGGCCAACTCCCATGCGTTCTTTTACAGGCAATGAAACAGAAGTAGACGTGACCTTGTCGATGAGAAGGAACATGTTCTCTGCACCGATGAAGACGACCATAACCAGGTGAACAGTCCTAATAATATGTCAATAAATTAACATAGATGAGCCATTAATTTAACTGACCATGGGACCATCGTCAATCGGAATCCTGCCAGGGAGCATACACTTATACTACCCATCGTGCTAGCGCAGCACTCCACAGCCGCCGTACATGCCAGACCAAAGCGCGAATGAACACCGGTCATACGACGCAATGAGCCTGATAATGAGTAGAATATACCAATGATGGATATATTCAGCAGGACGAACACCAAGTTGAAATGAGAAGGGCGTGACAG
>KN837264.1:168387-185118 GCA_000827215.1 Sphaerobolus stellatus SS14 | reverse complement strand
CCGTCCCAGACCTGTCGTAGGTCGGACTGGTATGAGGCGAATAGGGAGTACACTCGGTTGTGGGCGGTGGAATTTGATGAGAAATAGAGTTCTTGTGCGGGATAGAACAGGGATAGGATAACGACGCCAGAGATGAGAATAACACGTATTGGATGGGTGGCGCAATGACTATAAGAGCATATTAGAGAGCAGCGGGGAATAAACGTGAAGGCGCGTACATTCCAAAGTGATGGAACGCGTTAGCGGTTATGCTCTTTGCGCGGTGAGGAATTTTGGCGATATTGGGCATCTTGGAAGACGTTGAGGTGGAAGAAATAGCAATCTGCAAGTAACATAGCAGGGACAATAAGAGAGTATAGGGTCCTTATTGCCTATCCATCTTGAAGTAGTGGGTGCAGAGCTGAAGTCGTCTAACGCCTGTAGTCTCGGATCCGGGGTGGCTGAGGGCGCTTACAGGCCAATGGCCTTTTCCCCGCGACTCTTGGCTGCATCTGTTGCTCTCGCGTGGTATTCCATATTGTGGTCATTAGGTCTCCTGGGATGGCGAACAGCGTACGTGAGTTCGATTTGCATCGATTTCTGAGGAGAAGCAAAAGAGTAACCCTTTCCGAACGTTGCCAGACGCAAACGATATAGAAATCGCCCAAGATCTCCTTTGGCTGTCTCTTCTCCAGAAGAAGTACCTGGCGTATCCATTCTTCGACCATTGAAAGGACTCGATGCTAATTTATTTGAGAATTTGGAATCATCATTTACACAAGACTACCCCAAGTTCGAAATCCTGCTGTCGGTCTCAAACGAGAATGACCGTGCAATTCCCGTTGTGGAGGAACTAATCAGCAAATATCCAAATGTAGATGCTACCTTAATTATAGGTTAGCACCCTTATTTCTTCTTTCGAGTGCGCTATTAACTGTGACTTTAGGAGATGGCCTCAATGGCGTCAATCCGAAAATCAACAACCTAATTAGGCCCTATCAGCAAGCCAAGTACGATATCATCTGGGTAATGGACTCCAACGTGCAGGTTCACCATGGAGCTCTTGGGCGCGCCGTATCTGTCCTTGATCCCGCGGAGTCAGCGTTTATCCCCTCGAAACCCGGACAGCGACGAATAGGGCTTGTGCATCACGTACCCTTAGGATTTGCGACGGAGAACCTCTTAGGAGCCCGCATCGAGGAGGCTTTCCTGAACACCAACCACGCTAAAATGTATCTGGCTATTAATAGGGTCGCAGTTGACTCCTGTGTCGTCGGGAAATCGAACATGTACCGTCGATCCGATGTGGACAGGCTGACAGCTACCCTTCGACCTCAGTCTGAGGTAACAACGTATTCTGGGAATTACGGTCTCGCCGCATTCTCCAATTACTTGGCGGAAGACAACATGATCGGCTTGGCGCTGTGGCATGAGCTGGGTCTAAGACATGATCTCTCTTGTGACGTAGCTCGCAATGCTATTGGGGACATGGACTTGAAGACTTACGTTTGGAGAAGAGTTCGTTGGATACGGGTTCGGAAGCAGATGGTTCTCGCTGCTACGCTTATCGAACCCTTTACTGAATCTGTCGTCGTTGGCCTTCTCGCCGGCTGGGCCATCTATTATTTATTCCGAGTCCCATCGTGGTTATTCCTGATCCTACATTTCACGGCATGGATAGCGGTGGATTTGGATGTCTACGCGACACTCTCTGGCGAACCACGCCCATCAGCTGGCCTGTTACCCTTTCTCAAAGCCTGGATTTGTCGAGAGATCATCGCTTTACCTATATGGTTATTGGCGATCTTTGGCAACGAAGTTGACTGGAGAGGACGGAGATACCGTATCTTGAGGAACGGCCTTGCGCAGAAGGTTGAAGGATGACCGGTGGGGTTGATAGCTGTGAGCAATACCTAGAACAATGTAATATATTTATTTCGCGAGATCAAGATGATGACGGGGATGGCAGAGCTATGTATCCAATACTGTAGCCAATAGCATTGTCTGCAGTATACTTTGCCCGCAGGTTATTTGTAGAGTCCAGGGTTGCTAAGCTACGTTATTGTGGCCCAAAATCATTGTGAAGGAGTAATTGACACTCTCCGATCAGGAGTAGGGCAGCGGCTAGTGGGAATGATAATCATAGAACTCGGGCCTGTGCTTCTTAAATTGGGAAACACATATACGCCGGTCTGTCCTTTGTTATTTAGCCTGTCGGATGTTTCCTTGAAACAACACCTCATTTCGACTTCTCGTTTTCTCCACCACACACAATGGCCTCGACGACTTTTGCAGAGTCGATACGAACATTCCACGACGACAGCGCTCTTCCAGCCATGGTTCACGTAGGCGACCAGCCATACACGCGGGCACGAAGGGAAAGACGACTGTCCGCGCCCGCATACTTCCAACCACCGACATTTGAAGCGCGTTCAAGTCTGTCTAACAAGAGAGCGGCCGAGATATTGGAGAGCGGCAATATTGACCTCGAGGACGATATAGATGGTTTGTTTGTATTTTTATGGCAGCCTGAGAAAAACTGGTCTAACTCTTTTCCTTAGCCCTTCTTCCCCGTATCCGCACAATGGGCACAGACATCGAAGACACTCAAAAGCATTCACCTAGCATGTCGTTTATATTGGACGAAGGTCAATTCTCATTCTATGATCCTAGTCCAACATATAGCAGCGGACCCTCCAGCTTAAATACCAGCCCTTACGAAACCTCGATCTCCCGGGCTTTCATCACACCGGTTTGTTGGCGCAGCGCGTTTCTAGTGCCAGGCTGCGCATTAGAAGGTGTCAGCATCTCGGGCGTTGTGAATGGGAGCAGGCAGTTGCTTGGACAAGTTACGCATACAGGCCCTATCTCGACGACCCTGTTGCAGAGCTTGGACCCCGCTCTGTCGCACTACGCTCCTGTTCAAGAAGTTGTTACCCATGCAACTTCTCCGGTGGTTCATTTAAACATTCCGTCTGCCACCGTTCTCAACGCCAGCGACATTGATTCCCTTCTGACGATATCCTCGAACCTTCAATCTCCTGTCCATATGGCAACTCAAATATGCAGATATGGCTCCATCGTCCATTCCCAGGAGGCCTTATTGGGTACTCGGGGAGAAAAGTTTCAGAACCGCTTCCTTTTTTCTACGCAACTGCCCCGCGAAATGTTCACCAGCCACGGTATCAAGGATACTGTTGCTGTTATGCGGTTTATACAGCGTTCACCTGTGCCCGATTCGCATCGCGCCCTCGAACTGCTAACAGTCATTTGTTCTTTGCGGGGGGAATCGCAGCCAGGAGACACTCAGATCGAAGTGTCATTATTGTGGCTTGGATCCGTACGCTCAGACTCCCTTCCTATGGATGTGGCGGATGATTCTATGGTTCTAACTGAGGGAGAATCGCAGTCTGCCGCTCGAAAGGCAGCACTGCGTCATCTCCCTAAACTGAGCCTCTCTATTCCACCAGCAGCCAACACAAGTATCCTGTTAACTCAGTCCCCCGAAGAAGGGCATCGACCATCCCCGATGACTGGTATTCCCGTAACCGCGCTTCCAATGACTCCTCAGGAACAGATTATGTCCACGCCGTCGAGCCCTCCGGAAATACCACGCAACCCCACTAATGCGCGTGCAGTTTACATGCCAACGCCCAGCGACATGTATTACCCTTTCACATTATCAACCACCACCCCCGGATTAGTCCCGTCACCTGCCTTCGGTGTCCTCGATGGGGGCTCACCGGTGCCTCCCACATTCGCGGACAGTCCAGGTGCGGGAGGTTCTGCCCCCCTCATGCAGAGCTTTACTCCCTTTACTCCCTCCTTCTTTGGTCGCCAACAACCACACACTGCGTCGAACACGATGCATTCGATAACTCAACGTGCTCTTAACGCAGGAACACCCACTTTCCCTCATTCGCCTGGCCCGAACTCGGACTCTACATATCATGAACGAAGCCTGGCATCACCGCACAATATCGTTTCTGGATTTTCGATTCCAACAGGTGCATCCTCGGTCTTCTCATCAGACTCGGAATATTCGCGCGATTCCTATATGTCTCCCTTATGAACGATTTGAGCGATTTAAGAAACGTTGCTGTGATGTAGGTTGCAATTTAATTATTTATTACATATATATAAGCCTCCTGTATTCGATGTACTTCTCCATGTATCGTTCGTCACTTGATTGATGTAGCTGTTTTTTTTTACATGCACAATACTACTACCTTTGTTACTCTTATATTTGTTTACGCAACGCGTCGTTAGATTGATCGCGAGTGACACGCTCGTCACGCGTCTGGTCTCCTTCTTCCAAGCCCTTGTTCTTCTCCTCAATGTCACAACTGCAACCAGAAGAACCAGAACACGTACCTAAATTCATCTTAAGCCTGTATTATGCGCTATTAACAAAATCCTTCAGGTTCTAGTCGCCTCTGTGCACGATGTGCGACCTCTAGCAACGATGTTACGAGGTGTAAATTTCGGACCTGCGGTAGGAAGGATTCTCGCGTTTCCATCCTACAATCTTTTTATTCGTGAATTTGAACAGTAGAACGCTACCATCATTATCTCAGAAGCCGGCCTAACTGTGTCTGTTGAAGAAGCTAGAACCCTGCTCGGTGAGGCAATCTACCCCCGATATCTCAGTTGAACGCTTGAACAGCGAGTTAACACCATGCTCCAGGTCGCGCTTATATCCCTGTAACCATCTTTGACGAATTCAAGTATAATCCGCCCCCTCAAGACGAATCAGAACAATCGGCATCCCAAGACCTGGAAGGCGATGGCGACGCTGGCACCATGTTTGCAGTCTCCCTCGATACCCTCCTCGAATGTCTGAATATATTCGGATCGGGATCGTCTAATATCTCTCAGGCATCCATTGAGAACCAGAGAAAGAAGAAATGGAAACATGGTTCAGACGATTCCGACGACGACAGAGGAGAGAGGAGAAACAGGAGAGGCGCAATCCCGAAGGGGAATACAACAATTGATCAATTTTTTTTCATCGGGAGCGGAAAGAAGACCGGAATGAGATTATCTTACGCTGGGACCGGACATCCCTTGGTCCTTATCTTGTACGTTCCGCCTATTACATTAAGTTATGTATGATCGTCGTCTGGCTAATTTATGGCTTTTTACTCTTACTCTTTGCAGGGCGGAAGAAGCTACGGGTCCCAAAACAACGTGTGAAATTCAGACCTCCGAAAATGAATCTCCTGTGGATGTGCCTTTCGATGATTCAAGAAAGTTAGGCTTTTGCTTTTATCCTGCGATCCGACTTCGTCCGACCTTTTGTGCTGATATAAATCACCAGGGTCATCAAGATAATTCTAAAAGTGAGCTCACGGCCAATCTCCTTATTACGCATATATTCATCCTTGTTTAAATAATTATCATAGTCATCATGGCTGAGAGATGCGTTGGAAGAAATAGACTCCACATGCGACAAGATAACTTTCATAGGTATCCCTCCGGCAGAAACACTTCCTGGCAGTTCCACCGCGAAAGGATCCATCAAGCCAATTTTCAGGCTACGCGCTGAAGGGACTTTCGGGAGCAGTCAGGTACACATCACTTCGATTTCCCATCTTTTCATCTTTCATATCTTACGACTTATTGCACAGATGGACTATCCGAACGATAAAGACGTACTAGAAACCTATGAATGTGCGGAAGCTGTAAAATTCACCTACCGCGTCGCCAACATCGCAAGTGCATTAAGAGCCCTCCAATCATCGATCAGAACATCCCTGCGAATCGACGACGAAGGCTTACTCAGTCTTCAGTTTATGATGGCTGTAGGAGGAGCGGGCGCATTCATTGAACTTCGAGTCAGTCCTCCCTTGGCATCCGTTGCTGACATCACTGATATGCTTTCCGAATGCAGTGCCAACCTCTAGATGACCCTTAATTACAGCAGCTCATCTAAAGAAAGTATACCAATTATCATAGCTATGTATTATACAGCATCTAGATCGCTTAGTGTAAGCCGTCTAACTCGTCTGTTCTGGGTGATGGCAGAGACGCCTTGGTAGAAGCGGGTGCCACAGGCGTTGCAGTTGCAGTTGGTCGACGAGGGAGATACTCGTCAATGATGAGATCTACCGAAGGCAGTACTGGGGAAAAGAGTTAAGGTACTGTTTCTAAGAGATGAAATTGAAAGAAAGTGACGTACTAGGGGATGGAGCAGGTGTCCTGGACTTGATGGAATCTGCCAGTAACGCTGCAACGATAGTTTTGCGAATAGCAGCAGCATCCAATGGAGCCTAATTCATAATTAATAAATCTGAATTCCGCAACAAAAGGGAAGCCTTACTTTCGGTGGAGGTGCGCCAGGTTTAGCATTGGCAGGAACAGCCTGTTGCTTGTAAACAGATGGTGTAGGCGTGGTATCCTTCCATGTTCCAGTAGGTCCACTTGCTTTCCCTAGGTATGCAAGAACGTCGCCCTTTGTGAGCATTCCTCGAATTCCAGTTCCTGAAGAACGGTTAAAGTCAATATCGCCATGATCCGATAAACATACCCTTGATGCTGCTGACATCGGCCACATGGTTCTCTTCCAGTAAGCGAAGGACAGATGGGAAGACAGGTTTGCTGTGATCAATTTGTGTCTTAGCACCAGATTGAGAAGGTTGCGGGGGTGACGGCGGTGCGGGTTTAGGTTCTTCTTCTTTTCGCTCTGCCTTAGGAGCAGATGGAGGTGGAGGTGTTGGTGCTGGTGCTTCTTCAGCGGGTATCTCTAAATTCGATATATCGTCGCCCTCCTGGGCTAAGAGGGCAATTACTGCACCCACAGGGACGTTCTTCGAACCGTCTGCTTTCTGGACAAAAGCACTTGAGTAAGTATTGCATAGCAGAAATCAGCATCAAAACTGACTATAACTTTGCCCAGAATTCCATCGTCTTGGGCTTCAACGTCAATTGTCGCCTTGTCGGTTTCCTGCGAGAGGTACTTCTTGAGAATAATGAGGTTGTAAGCAACAAGGCAACTCACAATTTCCAGCAGAACATCACCCGCAGTAAATGATTCTCCATCTTTCTTCTTCCATGAAGCAATACCTCCCTCAGTCATCGTCGGAGACATGGCAGGCATTTGGAATTTGGTGATTTCTGCACGACATGATGACGCGTGTAAGGCTATCGATCGTTGGGTGAGCCATTATCGAATTCAGAACGGCGCAGAACCTACATCTGCGCGATCCTAATGACCGAGTGACTTTTAATACTCGAGAAAGAGTGGACATACTGGCTCGCAGAGGAAGAGCACTCAGCAAGTCGCCAGTGTCTAAAGATCAATTGGGGAAGTGACTTCGGTCACGTGGTCGCGAACGCGTCTAGATTTAAACTAACGCGCCCCATAATAATCAATTAAATCATGTTTGCAAAGTTGAAGCCTCTGAGGAATAAAATATTTTCTTAGGAAGCATAACGCTCTAATACAAGAATACCCAACACTGCTAATACTTAACGAAAGAGAAAGTTAGATCAAAACGACGTCGAAACAGGCACTTCTAAGTAAAGTACTTTACAAGCTAGAGATTTCTACATATAGGCTGTTCTATATGAACTAGATTATCAAGACACATCCAGGGGATTTGGCTTCTCTTTCTTCTCGTCGGGTAATCTCTTCTTCCAGTCAAAGCCTAGGGCATGTCCTTCAGGTTTCTTCCAGGCGTTCAGAGCTTCTATTGCCGAAGTTCCCCAGTCATAACTAGTATGTTCCAATTTATCAGCTGGTCCATCAATAAATACCACGATCCTTTCATTACTAGGATGAATGAAGCCGCTGCTAACCCCAGACCGGATAAGGTCCCGTAACGCATCGTAAAATCCCAGAACATTTAGAATAATTATTGCTAAGAGAGTATGTAATTATTAATAAGCCAGAGAGAAATAGCTGGGCGTGGCAAACGTACGCTTTTCGTGAATACCTAGTTGTGTCCAAGTAATCATCTCCATAAGCTGCAAAATCGCACGTCAGGGGAAGTATACAAGGTCACATTTACTCAATCTCACCTCTTCAAATGTTCCATAACCACCAGGTAGACCGAAAAATCCACGAACGCGTTGAGCCATCTCCACTTTTCTTTCATGCATGGAATGAACCACAATTGTCTTCACCTATGGAGGATGTTAATCGAATGAGGTCATTATGTAAAGGTTCGTGTTCTTACCTTCTCCATTCCAACTTCATTCAGAAATACGAAATTCTTCAAATCGCTATCCTGCTTAACCTCGTGCTTCTCTTTAACCATAGCATATGGGACAACTCCTGGGCGATAGTTCAGTTTTGATGAGATCGAATACAAAAACATGCCTACCTGTTATATCAGAGCCTTCATGAGCAGCCGCACGAGAAACTACCCCCATGATTCCCTTGTTGCCGCCACCATATACAAATCCAATCCCTGATTTCGCGATGGTCTCTCCAAGAGCTAAGCGGCCTTCAATATTTCCTCATTCTATAATATGATAAGAGACTCACATCTTGCTGCGTATTCAAATGCAGGCTCATTTCCAGGACTTGAACCACAGAAAACAGCGACAGCGTTCGGATAGGTATCTTGATCCAGCGCTGACATGATGGTAGTCTATTACCGAGCTAAATATAGCGCATACTGCTTAACTGGCAAACTTGAATATACTCACAGTAGATTGTCACGGATTGAGTGTTCGAAATGAAGAACTTAGGGAAGGCGAAAATAATTGAAAGGGATCACTAGGCGTTAGAAATGACTCAGAATGACAGGAAATGGAAAGCCGCCTTCCTTACTTAGCGCGTTTGGAGTCATTAGTGAATATTGATCGGGTCGGATGATTGCCCGACATATGCACTGTGCAGAATACAGGCTACATCTTGAACGTCCACGACCACATGCCAGTTCATCTAGTAGTGCCTGCTTCTGATATCGTAAGTATTGGATACAATTGACATGTGAAGTTACTTGTCAAAATGCGGAATATTATAGTACGCAATTAAACTTCGCCGGTATATACGGTAACAACAAACTATAATAGTGCCAAAAGTAGAAGTAATGAAGGAAACGTATCCTAATATCCAAAGACAATGCAGAGACAGAAAGGGGCAATGGGATAGTCTGCCCACCGTGAAGTTGGTATCTCGCGCCGCTTATTCCCAACCTTCTTCCCCAGCCTTTCTTCCCCAATAGTTACACTCGATTAATAGGCTCACCAGGCCTGTCTCAACAGGATGCGTGAAGAAATCAACCATGCACCAGCCTCTTAACCTCGGCTCCGTCGTCCATTGAACTAGCTTTGTCTCCATCTCGGATTCGGAGTCTGATGGGTCTTTCTCGGCCGATGAAAGGTTTGTTGTGCCCATCATCCCAGCCTGAGAAAAGACGGAAAGAAGCCATTTGACCACCCGGGAATTAACGCCTTCTACACCGAGTTTCAGAGAAGGCATTCCAAAGCCGCAGGCAACCACATGAGGAAGAGCCAGGGGAAACATGGCTGCGCTAAAAAAACTGATTGATAAGACGGGGTATGGCGGAGAAGGGCTTTGTTGAAGAAGTATTTGTGATGCCTTCTCTGCCTTCTCAGGTATGGAAAGGAACGACGGGATCTAGAATAATGCTTAGCACGCGTAGAATCGCGATTACTCCAAAAAAAACTCACCGCATACCTAAAATATAATATTAATATTTGTTGAAGCACATATTGAAAATAGATCAACACACCAATCCTGTGTCCTTACTTTGGTTCCCTTTAGCCACCATTCAAATCCATCCTTCTTCGAGTCAGGCCAAGTACTTGGATGTATACCCATTCCTTCAAGACCGCCTTCCCATCCTTCGCCATCTCCGCCGAATCTACTGAGCATAACGACTTTACCACGAACCTCTCCTAATGTAGGTATGCGGTTTTCTAAAAACCACGTGTCACGGCCACCAGGTCCATTCAAAACGGCATCATGTACGAGTTTTGAAAATAAGACAGCGCCTATGTCTTCTTGTTTGATTGACATAATAATTGTCTCTGATTTGCCTTCAGGAGAAGTGAGGAAATCATGAACCTGTTGAATAATATCAAGAAAAGGAAGCCTTTGAGGATATAATCCATGATAAGATATTAAAACGCCATTGATTATTGCTAATCGTACGTCGATGATTCGAATGCCCAGAGCGAATTGAACGGGAAGAGGGGTAATAGACTCTTGACATTGGGATATTGGCCATCCATAGAAAGCGACGCTTGAGAGAAGCAATGTTAAAAGATTTTGAGAAGTAAGCCATGAAGATGCCTCTTACCTGTCATGGGTACCTATGAGTACCAGGTTGTCAGTTCACTCTCGTGATCAATGAGTATAGAAATGGACCTGGAAGCATGAGAGATGAAAGAGGCAAAGTAGAAGGCATATCCGCAAGGAAGGACGTAAGGTTTCTTTTCGGAAAAATTACAAAAGTAATATGTTTCTTGGCTGTCTGTGGGGGATGGTTCATTAAATCTTATGTATACGAGTGATCTGAGTGTACTCGTACTGCTATCCTATAGACGTTATAGCTTGAGTTCTTGCTATCAATTAATTGACATCCGAAGCGTCTTGAATCCCATTTATGCCGGGTACTTAGGGAAATAGCTGGTTGAGTCTTCTCCGTCAAGTTCTGTAGCCGAATGACACGACTACTCTTCTTCGACCGAAGTGATTGTTGTACAAAGGATAGGGAATCTACTTCAATTGCATTATTAGGGTGGTTACCAAGACTGACGGAGAGTGTGTCGTTCGTGTAGTTAGCGAGGGATACGTGGTACATGGTAAAGAGGGAGGCGCAGTCATGAGTCCGCCAATCTGCCGTGAGCGCATAGTCACAGCGTGACAGGGAAGTCTCGATATAGAGATTTTCAACTTCGAGTCAGTTGCTTGCCACGTCTTTCAGCCTTTTCTCTCATTGCTCTTGAAATCGTTATTTGCTGACCATTAAGGATGTCTTCAGATCCGAAAGTCGAAAACCTCAGCCAGGAGCTCGCCCAAACTACCGTCACTCAACCGTCAGTCCGTCTCATCAGCAAACCGCGATTCAATCGATTAACTTTATTTTGAACTATGAACAGTGGTGCTGTATCTTCCTCTGATCCTGCACCTACTGTTAAGCCTGCTGAGGTCTCAGAAGCTCATGAACAGGTCGTCACACCCTGGGACGTGAAAGGACAGGTTGCTGAAGATGGAAAGCAACTGGCGATCAACTATGATAAATTAGTCGATCAGTTTGGTACTCGGAGAGTAGATGCAGCGTTGTTGGAGAGATTTGAGAAAGTTACTGGACATCGGCCGCATCCTTTACTTCGTCGAGGAACTTTCTTCTCGCATCGGTACGTGATTAATTCGCTCGGCTTGGGGCAAGAGCTAATCTTATTGTAGTGATCTTAATTTAATTCTTGATCGCTATGAGAAAGGCAAAGCATTCTTCCTTTACACAGGTCGCGGACCCAGCAGCGATAGTATGCACCTTGGTCACATGATTCCCTTCGCTTTCACTAAGTATTGGAATTTAGAACGAATTTATTGCGTAAATGCTGACGAATGAATCTTAGGTGGTTACAGGACGTTTTCGACGTCCCGCTTGTCGTTCAACTTACGGGTTAGTGAGGATGTCTGTTCTTTTGCTTATTACACACTGATATCTTTTGTAGACGATGAAAAATTCCTTTTCAAGCACGAACTCAAAGTTGAACAAACCTATGCCTTTTCGAAATCGAACGCGAAAGATATCATCGCAGTTGGATTTAATCCCGAGAAGACATTCATCTTCAGCAATTACGACTATGTCGGTGGCGAATTCTATCGCAACATCTCGAGGATTTCGCGACAGATCACTATCTCCCAAGCAAAGGCGACGTTCGGTTTCCAGGACTCGTAAGCAATTTTATTTATTTATTCTTTTCATTGCCTTAAACAATAAATTAAGTGATAACATTGGGAAATGCCATTTCGCCGCCATCCAGGCTGCCCCATCTTTCTCCAATTCGTTCCCTCACATCTTTGGTTCCAAATCAGATATCCCTTGTTTAATTCCATGTGCCATTGATCAGGTTCATTTCTTCTGTTATATTCATTAAAAAAAACACTAATGAGCAATCACTAGGATCCGTATTTCCGACTTACCCGAGACGTAGCCTCGAAGTTGAAGTATCCCAAGCCTGCCCTGTTACATTCCAAATTCTTCCCGGCTCTTCAAGGTCCACAGACCAAGATGTCTGCATCGGATGTAAACAGCAGCATCTACATGACGGACACACCTAACATGATCAAAAATAAAATCAGCCGTCATGGATTCAGCGGTGGACAGGAGACTGTAGAGGAACACAGGCGATTGGGTGGAAACCCAGATGTCGACGTCAGCTACCAATATCTCAGCTTCTTCCTGGAAGATGATGAAGAGCTGGAAAAGTTGGCAACGGTAAGCTGCTCTTCTGATGTGTATTCTTCGGTTGCTAAATTTCAGTTCGATAGGATTATCGTTCTGGTGAACTGTTAACAGGACAAATGAAGGGACGTGCGATTGAAGTCTTACAACAGTTTGTTAAAGATTTCCAAGCGGTAATAAATTATCATGTTAAACATTTAACTAAGTGCTAATACTGTTTCTATAGCGGAAAGCGCAGGTGACGGACGAGAAGTTGGCTTATTTCATGGACCCCAATCGCAAGATCGATCCCACTCCAAAGTCTAAGGCCCCAGCATCTTGAATAGAAGGTTGTACCATAGATAGATATTTTAAGTATACAAGTGGAAATGCTATCGAGCGGACTACCACTGCTGTGATCAAATTTATGTTTCTCTAATCTCTGGTCGCCTGGAAGCTCGAGTCGGAGCGAAGCCAAAAACAATAATAGAGTGTATTCGCTACCAATATATATTGGAGCGTTCAGAGTTGATTCAATTAGAACTGAATTGCCGTACCTAATACGATCCCAATATATATTGGTAGCAAATACACTCTAATCAACCTCGTGACAACCATAAGTGCCATAGAAACTTTTGTGGGTTTATAATCTTGAAATGGCGCGGGGTGGAGCGACCGCTGACCCTTAGCCGAGTAATGATGAACGTAATGCGACGTTGAGGAGGATAATGTCGTGGGATAAATAGAAGGTCCGTCCATTGGGGGTTTATAAATATACAAAGCTCTGGTAGGGTAGCACCATTCGGATTCCGTGTATGGTACCACCTCACTTTCCGGTGCCCTGGAAAGGTTGAGAAATTTTCTATAGGTTATGTAGATCGGAGTTGTATGTGCGGCCATCTGAAAGGTATATGTCCACTTCTCCGATTTACCCCATTTAAGCGGGAGTCCTCCGCACAAACGTGCCTTCGGAATTTACTCCGATATACGCGCAGTTCCATATTATGACGAAACGAGGCAGCTCATAAGCGCAAGACATAACCACATAAAAGAGCGCATGACCAGTTCATTCTGATACTATTACTCTTATGTCCTCTAAACACACTGCACCGGAGATGCCACCATTACTCGGATTCCCCAGTCAACCAGCTGTTGCGGTATTTTGTGCTTCAAGGGATGGCAAAGAACCTGCTTTTCGCCATGCCGCTCAATGTTCGTCTAATTCATAAAACGTAGTCAATCCTACTTAGATGCTTCTTTCAAGCCCTAGGAGAAGCAATAGCCAAGAGTGGCAAAGATCTGATATACGGCGGCGGAAACAACGGCTTAATGGGTGCCGTCTCCAAAGCTGCACTCGATGCTGGAGGAAAAGTAACAGGTAATGAAAAAGTTCACCGTCATTTTTCCAGAGTTAACTGGCTGATCTCCTTTGGGATTGCGACTGCAGGTATCACTCCATATCCCATGTTAAGTGGGCGGCGTTTGGAACAATTCAAGAAGGTTTATGCCCAAGAAAAGACTGGCTGGAATGAGGGCATGGCGAAAAGCAAATATTACCCTGATTTAAACAGAGGGGATTGGGTCACATTCAAAGAGGAGGCAAACGAATGGGTAAAAGCCACTCGTATTACCTTCAAGAGAAAATTGCTGAACAACTGCCCCCCATGCAGTTAGAGACAGTGGTTGTACATTCAATGCATGATAGGAAGCTGGAAATGGCGAAAAGAGCTGAGGCTTTCGTTGGCCTTCCGGGAGGATTTGGAACGTTTGAAGAGGTAAGTATCATCGCAATTTGAAGCCTATGATTATAGAAGTGCTCACCCTCTGCAGCTAATGGAGGTTATCACTTGGTCTCAAATCGGTATACACCATAAACGTAAATGAAATCATTGGAACTATGCTTACTTATATACTCACATATTTCGTAGCGATAATATTCCTCAATGTCCTCGGATTTTATAATCCTATAAAGGAACTCGTCTATAGTTGCATTCGTGGCGGTTTAATCGACGAACTTCACCAGGAACTTATCATCTTCATAGACGGGTCCGATGATCCAAACTTCGACTGGGGAACGGTCGCTCTGGAGGCTATGGAGCAATGGAAGAAACCATATTTGCCACAGAAATTCAATTGGATGAAAACGCTCGATGATCCAGGAGAGCTTGAAGAAACGAAACCCGTAGAAGATATTGAGCCTCCAAATCGCAGATTGATACGCATTATGGAGAGTAAAGGGGACAGAGAATCCGAGAAGGAGTCTACTATGGAGCAGGTGATAACCGTTTTTGCGTGAACGGCAGCCGGTTAATTGCAAATTTCATGTATAAATTGATAAATTAGAAAGGGCCTATGTATCAATTTAGATCATGTGAAATCAGTCATGAACTTGTGTAAAGAAAATGATAAAAGGAGAAAAGAAACGAATCACGACTCAGCATTGACAGTTGTTACGGGCTGTCCAGAGATAAAATACCGGATGAAAAACGCTCCAGGGAATTTGAAAAGAGTTCGAAAAGTACAAAATATGAGATCCATTCAATACAGAACTTATGGGTGGGGCAGGCATTGGGCTGGCAGGTAATAATAAGTATGTAAGTACGGCATGGCGGTCGACATGGCAGGTCCGAAAGCGGCGACAGCAGTTGAACGGATTCAAAGTCCGACAGACTTCCAACTATTCAGGTTGCCACACCATGATGCACCCTTAGATATACTCATGCAGTCCAGTCCGAATATCCACAAGAACGGGGAACCATCTTCTGATCTATTCGGGAAAGATGATTCGGAATTCTTGCAAGCTTTAGAACAAGTGGAGATACCCAAGTCGACGCACATGTCTCAGACGGTTCGCAAGGAGCCTTCCGCTTCATCTGACCTATTCGGCGCTGATGACCCAGAGTTTTTGGTTGCTCTTTCCAAGGCGCCGTTGCAAGAAACAGCACAAACCTCTCATATATCCGTTGCATCAGGACCTGCGACGCTCGAGGTCGTAAAGGAGTTGAAGCGCAAGCATTCCTCGAGCCCCGGACTCGTCCCTGAAGATGAAAACGATGAAGCGTTTCCTCAGAAGCAACGTCTTTTCGACTCTGAAGAAGAATATGGAGACTCTAGTATTTATGGGGCGTCCAAATTCCGTGGATGGGGCGAATACATGCAAAGAAAGCGTGCGAAACTTAGTATACAGAATACCGAAATGGAGACCTCCAACGGCGGTAAGAAAAGTGACCTATTTAAAGGATTAGCTCTGCATGTAAGCTCCATCTGGACAACATTGAGATAAAGTCTTATCTGTAAAATGACCACTAGATCAATGGGAAAACAAACCCTTCTGTCCAGGAATTGCGCAAGATTATCGTCCAACATGGAGGAATCTTTATACCGTACCTTGACAAAAAGAAATCTGTGTGGGTAGATTGTGTTCATTTCATCACAGGGTTTTTATTTATTTAGTTATCAGGACACATATAATCGCATCTAATTTGACACCAGCCAAAGTTTTTGAATTCAAGAATATGAAGGTGATTACTCCGAGGTGGTTATTAGAAAGCATAACAGCAGGCACTATATTACCCTGGCGAAATTTCGTGATAGGTGCAGCTACGAGGGCTGATGAGTCCCAAGGCAAAGCCATACCTTCTCAATCTTTCGGGTCACTTGCAAGTGGCAGGACCGTACAGTCAGATACTACAAAAGAGCCCCTTGCAATCGCCAATGTAATTATGAACGAGACGCCTATTAATCCACTTTCTCCCGCAAAACCACCAATTCCCCCTCAACTTCACTACGGTACAGATCCGGCCAAGAGAAAAGAGGCAGCTCGTATAGTCACCTACGCCTCCTACGAATCTAATCCTTTTGCAAAGAAGAAAATGGAAGACCCTCAATGGCGAGCTGAAAACACAGCGATAGCCCCTGGTTTCATCGAAGGCTACTACAAGAACTCCAGGTTACACCACCTGGCCACTTGGAAATCCGAACTCCAAGATCTCGTGGCAAAAGCAGTGGAGAACGTTGCAAATGGGGAAGTTGGCAGCGAAGCCCTTGATGCCATGACGTTAACGCCCGAGATATCCGCCGGAACCAGCATGAGCGGTTTTCAATTTTGCAGACCCGCAACTCCGAGGAAGGGCAAAGCTGTGGCGACAGAACCTAGTGACCAGATTATTATGCATTGTGATTTTGATTCGTTCTTTGTTTCTGCGGGGTTGGTAGACCGGCCGGAGTTGAAAGGCAAGCCGGTGGTTGTATGTCATTCTCAAGGGCATGGAGGGACTGCAAGCACTAGCGAAATTGCCAGTTCGAGTTATGAAGCCAGGAAGTATGGGATTAAGAATGGAATGAGGTGAGCAAAATATTTATTTATATAATAAATAATTAT
>KN837264.1:33386-43421 GCA_000827215.1 Sphaerobolus stellatus SS14 | reverse complement strand
CGCGACGAACCGTGCGCAGACATCGGAGACGGCGACTGGCCATTCAAGATCGTGCTGCCGCCGCGTCTGGCAGGGCCGAGCAGCGCCACGTTCCACGAGTACAGGGTGTTCTGGCGCGTCGAGGCAGGTGCGTCATTTGCGCCATGTTTACCTTTGTCCCGATTCTGATCCCGCCCAGTCATCAACCATGTCCCAATCGCAGGCGTTGGTCACAAGATGGTCAAGACCTGTGACATCTCCCTCCTCCGCTACGACTCTGGTGTCTCTCTCCCGCCGAATGCCTCAGGCTGGAGTCAGGTTGGCCGCCCCAAAGCGAACCCCGCCCTCCGCTACGTCGTGCGCCCCCCCACCACCCCGCTGGGCCCACAGGACCTCGTCCCCGTCTCCTTCAAGTTCGCCCCGAGCGACCCCACCACGTACATCACCTCCATCTCCACCACCCTCGAACGTCGCTTCGCCTTCAACGCGGGCTCCTTCCCCTCCGCCGACTTTGACGACGACAACGAAGACCCCATGTCCTCTACCACCCACCTCCTTCGCCGAACCCCGCCTCCGCCGTCCTCGAAATCCTCCCTCCCAAAAGTCACCACCTCCATCATCGCCAGTGCCGAAAGCACGGAAATACCGCGGGTCGAGGGCGGCCTTTTCCGCAAGACGCTAACCCTCCAAATCCCGACGCCCAAATCCGCAAGGTACGCCACAATCTGCATTAATTTCCTCACATGCTAATTTAATTTATCCAGCCACTGGGCCATCGGCGAAACCATGCGCACCGAACTCGTCACCCTCCGCTTCTTCCTCCGCACAAAAGTCACATTGGCGTATCCCCACACCGGGGCCCTCGAGTCCTTCGATTTAGAGGACACCGAAATCTGCCTAATCGCCGCAAACGAGTCCGAACGCCGCCTCGCGAAGGTCAAATACCAAGAAGCCGTCGCGCGCGCCCGCTCGAGAGACGGGAAGCGGCTCCCTTCGCCCCCACCATCGCCTAACCCGGAGTCCTCCGCGCGCATGACGGTCGACGAGCTGATTGCCACTGGCGGGTCGGCCAAGACGAAGACGCCGCGAAGGCCTCATACGAGTTCGGGGCTTAGGGATGCGGCGCGTGGGGCAACGAGGAGGAGTGTCCTCATGCGTGCGGAGAAGGAGGTTCCATCACTACGTGTACGGTCGAGTCGGGGCGTGATTTCAGCTTCGGCACCTGCGTCGTCGTCTGGGCATTCCGAGAGAGAAAGAGAACGCGATATGGAGATTGAGAGAGGACGTGTTGTGTACCCTGGCCCGCCGGCAGAGTGTTATCTCCCTGTTGTGCCGTCGTATTCTGCGCCTCATCCGAGCCAGCACCCTAATCAAAATCCTCAGAATCCCCACGCCCTCCCCCAGCACTTGCGGCCGCCACCCACCCATTCCCATTCCTCCTACACCCACACCACGAACACGCGCCCCATCCAAACGCCCATCCCCTCCATATCCACATCCCGCTCCCTCTCCTCCTCTGCCCCCTCTTCTTTACCGACGCCTGTGACACCGGACTTTGTCGCAGCGTGGGAAGAGGAGCTGGAACGAATCGCGGCGCAGAGTCAGAGGAGGAGCGAGGAGATGTTAGGGTTTGCTACGAGGGGACGATCGATGGGGGTCGGGATGGTGGGACGGAATGCGACGTGATAAAGGAGGATGATTTTTTGGTTATTCTTTGATTTTTTTCTGCTTTTTCTATGCGCACATTATGCATCTTACAGCACTCATGGACGGACGCATATACCCACCATCTCACGCATTATTCACCATAATGTTCCACACCACACCATATGCATCTATGCACGCATCGCTATGATTCATCACATTCCACTCAGCATACATCTGCATACATCCCATTCGCATGATACCAGTTCATCGCATTACACGTATACCCGTGTTGTTTTTATTATTCGTTGTACGTTTCACTTATTATCCATTCGTTCGTTTCGTTGTTTCACTCGTTTTGGTGTCGTTGTTTATTGATAGAGTATAGTATAATCATAATACGTAGTTAGATGTAGGTTATGTATAGTAGTGCAGGGACATATAATTAAACATAAAGAATTAAGTATTAAAGCAAAATAAATAAAAACTTATACTTTAACGATTAGCCTATATAATCTAAGACCTGCCTAATTATAAGGCCGAAAAACAACCGAAAATCAAAGATATATATAGCACTGTTTAGGTGTCTGAGGACTGAATGGCTTTTAAGTTCGGACTTGACACGCGCGATCGCGACGCATTCATCCTATACATTCGACCCAATGGCTTATTCGCATCACATATCATGCGGATTCAGACATCTCATCGAATCACTATGTAAAGCATCTCAAGTCCGCCATCGGTGCGCTCACCTGCCTGATTCAGATGCAGATAGAATCCGCATCCAAAACAGGAGGCGTCAATGTCTATTCCATCGGAAGGCTTCTTTGCCATGCATATATAAGCCTTCTTGGCTTGCTTACCTGGATCCGAGACGCGACACTTGAGCATGCTTCGGGGATTCGATGTTTGGCGGATGCGTAGTTCGGGTCGCGGCAGAAGTTGTGAAGAGGAAGAGGGAGAACAGGTCAAGTGGTAAGGGAGCAGAAGGGCTTCGAGTTAGTGAGCCTGAGTGGGTGGCGAGTAGTCGGGATTTTCCTTTTTTTTTTTTTCAATTGCCGTGAAGGGTGAAAAATATGCTCGCTTAAGGGATGCAATGCAATGCAAAACTAACGTGGTGTTGTAAGACAGCTAACGTGCTCAAGGGTCATAAAACACGAAAAACGAGGGACTGCATTCATTCGGTGGGCAACACGCGAGGCTTTGTCTTCCGTTATTTGAATGCACCATTGAGCCGTAGGGTCGCATAATCGTTATTGGCGTAGGGATGGATGGATGTGGGATGTGAGTGCCGGGTTGTTTATCACCGATCAGATTGTTGCGGTGCGGTTGGGGAGGGAGGAGTGCAGGGTGCGGGACGCAGAGGAAGGTGAGGCCGGGGGAGAAGGAGTCGGAGGGGTGGGCACTGGAGCCTGGCCAGCGCGGGAAGCGTAGATGATGGGCTCGGGGATGTTCTGGATTGCGTAGGATCCGTTGGTGTTTCTCGTTGTTGCGGCATGCAACGTGTTTCGTTTTCTAATAGATTTTTCCTTTCAGATAAATTTGATATGTATACATAATACATACTTACCTACCTGTCCTCGAACGGAGACGAAATGCCAAGTAGGCCAGTCGCCTTCCATTTTTTTAGATCCGTTGACCCCCTGCAGCTTGATTTTAGAAGCAGCTGTAACGACCTTGGCCTTGATGCTACTCAATTTGTCCACTTTAATTGACAATTGACCATCTTCCAGAACTTAATTAGAAACGTGAGCCCTCGGTTTGGCTCAGCTTCGAATTATTCTAGCAGAACCAGAACCCGGGCCGACCAAACGGAGGCTCCTGAAACTATTGAGTGTTTTATTTTATTTTAATTCCAATGGTGTGAGTTCCCCGTTTCCTAGCCTGGTACCTTCAAGGGTCAAACAAACACTCCCTTCCTTCTGAATCATTCACCCACGCCGCATATACTAGGGGTTTACTCAGGCTTCCCGGTCCCCCTTCTCTTCCATTCTGAATTCTTCGTTTTTGGGATGATGGTGCTCAGAGTAAGTAGCCTGGCGTATCCATGGAGCACGAAACTTCTAAGTAGTGGAGTGAGCTTTCCTACAATCTCAGCCTGATTAATTAATACTATACCTTAAGTTCAATATCCACGCCGTAGCATATAGTCGCTATGTAAAATTGCAATTCTATTTCGAAACCGAAACCGAAGCCGAAGCCACCTACTAATGTAGCCTCGTTTCTTTCCAACTCACTGAAATCGAATAGATTCCAGCATAGAATAATTATCAATTAATAGACATTCTTTTCAGTGGGGTGAGCCTTTATGTATTGCATAGTATTTATAACTCAAAGTCTATTCCAAGTTCGGTGTCGAAGCTGAATTCCGTTCGCAACCTATCACCTTCGTCCACAGCGTCAGGATATGCATGTCCGAGGCCCCCCGTGCGAGTGGACGTCCTTCGATAAACTATAATTACAATTTTACTTTGAAACAGACGGCCTCATCGTTTCTTCTAAGTCCACTGTATCCGCATGGAACTAGTACCCACTCAGGACTTTACTTCCCGGACTAACTGGCTGTTGTTTATTTCCTATTCCCTTCGATCGCTTGTTTTAGGTTGTGGTTTGAGTTTGGACTTGAGGCAGTGCACACTTCTAGACTGTCCTTCCCAATGCCATGCGTTCAATACGTGCTGTGTATCCATGCGTGATACCACATGCACGCGACGGGCCGGCGGGTGCGCACCGCCGCCGGCCCAAAATCCAATTACATCTCTGCAAGTTCCGCAGATAAAGTATTACTCCGGGCTCGAGCTTCCGTGCAACCAACTGAAGCATCCTGCGCAGCCAGCTATACACAACACGAGCTGAAACCGCTCAGCTCGAAGACCAAAGAACACCAACGGTCCTTCTGATTCCGTATAATAATAGTAATATACCCTGGATGGTTCCCTATAGCTATTACTTACGTATCACCGCTATGCTGTCGTTCCTACGAGAATGGCCACATTGACGCGACCCCGCACCCAATCGCACGCGCACGAGTCAACCCCGCAGAAAGCATCCTGCGCAGCCCCGATATCCGATCGAATCTTTCCCGTTTGAGTGCTGCGCGATCTCGCTAGATCCATGACGCGTGATTTGACCGGATTGAGCTGAATCGAATCGAATCGAATGTGTGGCGGTGGATTCACTTCGCTGGTCCAAAGGATAAGGAAAGTACAATTACTCTTCTGCGCTCCGTACGCGGAGAAGGAAACGGATTTAACGTGAACTGAACATCATTGGGGTAATCATTCAGGATTATATTTAATCTATCGATTGACTGCCCGCATCATGACTGTTTGTTTGATCTCGATCGAAAATCGTTGTTGCGCCGCATTTGATCGTGCATTGTCCAATGGCCGTCACTTGGGGCATCACAACCTTGGAGTCCTTTTAAGCCTCAGCGGCCGCATATGGCACGGCTTGGCACACTGAGGAGAATGGAAATTGTTTAGGTTGTGGGTAGGTCATGGAGGAAGGGCGGGGATGTAGTAGTATTTAGTTTGAAGATTAGGGTGAGTAGTGGGCAAACATCGTTTTTAACTTTTTTTTTCTTTCTTTTTTTTCTCATTCTGATCATTTTATTTTTTTGGGATGAAAGAGAATAGATAGATGAATCCAGACTAGGTATTATAATCACACCGGGAAATCTAATTAACCAGGTATTATTTCACTGCCACACAGTCTGATTGGCATCCTATAATAGTGGGCCGCTCACTTCTGCTTCTTTTCCTTATAATTCCGACCAATGGATGCCGAGAGTGACACCGAAGTTCGCGGTCGGGCACTCCTATCATGATGTCTTCCCTTCTGAGTCTTCAGCTTCTTCCATTCCGCATCTACAGCTGGGGTTCTTTATCGATTTACGTTCCGGAGCGTAGGTTTTGAGATGGACAGTGTCAGTTTGAACTTTGGAGAGAAGATAGATTAAAATTTCATCGTAGACCTCTCGACGCTGGTTGGTTTCCATCTCCTCTGGGTAGAATTCTCCGTAGTATATGCGGAGACTGATTGAATTACTGCTATATCCATTCGACAGTCCATCAAGAGTGTTACCTTCCCTTCTCTAGGCTTCTTGGCTTAGCGTTTAAGAGTTCGGGGTGCGGAAAAATTAGCGGCGATATGTCTTATTTTTAAGAAAAGAAGAGGCCAAGGGGGATGCCAGACTGAAGCCTCATTCGGTATGCAGGCATATGTATTTTCTGGGGGCTTGCCTTGCTTCATACCATCATTCCATAATTATAGTATAGAAATTTCAAAGCCCTATTTTGTATTCGATTGTAGTCAAGAGCTTGGTTCTGAGTGGAGTGGTATTCCAATTCATTTTTCTTCCCCGGCGAGACTACAGTATTCAATTTACTAGAATCTACATCGCTTCGAAGAAGCAGTGCACCGCTCATCCTATTTATCTTCCCCGGCTGATCCCTGTTGAAATACTTAGATTTATGGATCCGGGCTCCTACTCTAAGTATAACAGCGGCTTGTATTTTAATTATCCACCGGCTTCCTCCGCGAGCTTGGGTTGGGTATGATATGCACCGTGACGCTGCAGACCGTATATAAATAATATATACGGGCATGGTCTATTCTGTGCTAGGGTTCTTAAAAAATCCCAACTGACGTTCTAACTTCTTCTAGGGTATTTGAAATGTCAGGGAGTTGAGCACTATCACCCCCGGAGCTGGCCCGGCACCCGGCACTCAACTACCCAACAGTATCAGTATTTCTACCGAATGTACCAAAGTCATCCGTCCATGGAAGTGTTCGAAATCCAAGGCCTAATTGATTTCAAAGAGATTTACGGCCTTGGTAATTAATAGCGGCGAGGATGGATCAATGCCATTGGCGCGAGCTCATCATATTCTACTGTCTGTATTCAACGCTTTCAAGAGGTGGTGTGGAGCCTCGGTTGGTATTAAGTTTTATGTTCAGATATGTTTGAGATGTTAAGTAGCCGGAGGAAACTTGTTAATTAAGCTTGAATGGGTAACGTGGTAGTATACAACTCGGCGGCAGAGTGGTATTCAATCTATTAGGGGGACTAGGAGGCTGGCAGAAAGCAGTGCCCCGCTCTTCCTATTCCTCGCCTTGTCACAGTTGATTCCCGTTAACTATATTGGTATCCAAGAGGCGAGGCTAATTCTAATATTATTTCGCATTTTAATTATACGCTGGTCGTGGCGACCGGTCTGGTACTACTGACTGACATCGCTACCACATCCTATCAAGTCTATCATGATGGTTTCCTGTCGCTTCGACCGTTTTCCATATCTGCTTCTAAGAAGTCATGCTTTGAAGGATTTAAGGGAGTGCCAATTGCCACTGGGCAGCCAAAGAATGTCATAGCACTGTGCATGCCATGCCAAACACCGGTGGGCTCAAGACAGAGATAGATAGATGCATCACTGCATATCGAATCATTACTACGGGACCATTTATATTATATTGGCAGCTCGCTGATCAGATATGTACGCTCGGCGGCATTCCAATAGAATAGTTAGAATAAAACGTCCCCGTTCTTCCTCATCACGGCAATGAGTATTTGACTGATGCACCCTACGCTTGTACTCGTTGTGTTAGACAATCCCTGCATCCCTCATCCCTCTAAGCGCAATTGACACGCTTTAGGTCTTCTCAGCATTCCAATTACGTTTCTTGTGAAGGTAGGCAGTAAGCCTGCGCTGTACTGCTCTGACAGTCCTGAACGCGGCTAATGCTAGTGCATCCGAGTCAATGTATTCGATTCATTCTAGAACGAGCCTGATTCCTGGACTTCAGATTATTTACATTCTTTTACCCTTTATTGATTTTAGAACGAATTTGCGGACTCTTAAGTCCCACCGTTCTCCAATATCCCTTCTATTTTATTCGGGAGAGCAGTCTGGCTGGCTCCATTCGAGAAGCAGGAGAAAGATTCTAACGCCCCGGAGTCCCAATACATCATTCAAGTAATCAGGTTGGATTCATGCTGAGATTTTCATACATACATACATACATACATACATACATTAATCTATTTCGTTTCGTAAAGATCTACAAATTCCTTATGTAGGTGACAAGATACATCTCATCAAATCCTCGGGTGCATATTCAACCTTCATTGAAAGAGGCAGTGTTGGCTTCCATTCGAGTTGAATTAGACGTGCCCGGCTGACTTCGACTAAGTAATTATGTGGTTTCATCATTTCAAGCTTGAAGGGTGGGACTAGCATGTCGCAAATTCTATATGTACAGTATTAGTGAGAAGCATGTCGCCACAGCAAAACTGTTGTATATTATTCAGGTCTTCCGTTGAGTATCTTCTTCAATAAACACCAGTTCTAATTCTATTTCGAGACGAAGCCGCCTGTTATCTCGTCCACCCCGCATATATTCAGGCTGGCTTTCCGGGCCAGTTCCCGTTTCCCTTCCCTTCCTTAATTAGGGTTTGCACAGGTTTCGATTTGAGGTGCTCAATAGATTTGGCTAACCCTGCACATCATGAACGTATTCATGCATGATGCACGCGACATGGACTGTGCACAGTGCTCACCCATCGCCAGACATTGACACGTTGCAAAATCCAATTACAATTCCATTAGATCCGCAAAGCTGTGCTGTAGCAGGCTGAGCAGGCTCGAGCTTTCCAAGAGTTTCCAGTGTAGCTTCCTAATCTAACCGATGGAAGCATCATGGTACCCAGCCAGCTGTAACAAGAAATCAAACACGACACGAAAGAACACCAACCGTCCTTCTAATCCCCATGTAGTCTCAAAATACTGGTTCTCTCCTCCCTATATCTCCCTATAGCTACGTGTCGCTGTCGCTGTCGATCCTACGATAATGGATTCGGCAATGAGCCAGACACGTGCACCCAATGAGAATGCCTCCCGATACGTATCCGATTGAACCTCCCCATTTGGACTGTAAGTATATTATATTATTAACCGAACGTACATGTGCCGACTTTTGTACATAAAAAACGTAAAACGTTGCTGTGAGTCCTTATGGGGCGAGCCAGACTCCATAACGAAAATATAGTAGAAGCTTGGTATCATGGTGCGCTCAGGCTTGCCACACGAGCTCTCGGAGATATAAAAATGAAATGAAAAGACTTGGGGTGATTTTCTGCAGGGTTTTAATATCGATCGATCGATGCGCCTCATTGCGATTGATCCTGCCATCAGAGTCAGTCTATCGGATGGTGGCACTGTGCCCAGACCCAGCCGGCGACCACGCAAATCACTGAGCGGAAGGCGGATGGATGGAGATACGGGAGGTATCCGAAATAATCTAGATAGGCGAGATGTGCATTAGAAGTGAGAGTGGAACACGAAGTTCACAGTAACCACAATAGATTGGGCTGGGTCGGGTTAGACTTCCGGAGAGCCTGGAGGGCTAATGGATATTCAGAGTTGGCTGATAAAATTCTGTATTATCCTTTATTCATATCACCAGAATAATAGCAGCAATGAGAATTTGAGTCCATGATGTTTAAGGATGATATTAAAAAGGTGTATAACTGTTTAAACACAGGATGCTCAAAAACAAGAAAAGAAATCTATATATCAAGTGTACTCAAATTCTATATATCTACTGGTTGTAGAAGTGCGAGATTTAAAGCTTTTCATCGTATTACTATATATTAGGGTACAACGCAGCGTCCATTTTGTATTACTTTATGTATTGTGACTCGCACCTCATGGTGTATATAAGCCGGACTACGCCGTAATCCCAATATATCGTATTTCTATTCCATTTCGACTGTAGTATCAGTAATGGATAGATTAATGGATAAAATTGAGCCATCCAGATAATCTCCAGATACAACAATTGAAGAGACGACGTCGCACTATAGGATGCTTTCCAGTCTACTTTAGTACTTATTCAGCCTCAATAGCCCTCGATTCCTAAACATACGTTCCCTAAAAATCCCTTTGTCTATACATTAACTGTACTTCTCAGATACAACGATTGAAGGGACGGCGCCGCTTAAGTACCTTCAAATACTAGCATTGCTGCATTACTAGTATTCATTCCAGTCTGGTACCACTATTCACTGGCCAAATTACCGCTTCAAGCCCCTTCGTATACAGCCATGTGAATAAACGAATTGCTATATAAATATCGCATGTAAGCCTTCCCTCAAGGAAATTATTTCGTAGAAATTCTTCTATGATTGGTTCCGTTAATGGCCACTATCCCGGGCTCTATTCCTGGAACTACAGCCTGGCTCGCTTAATAAAGTACTATTATTACATAAGCCGATTGATGCCTTCCATGGGTGCTTGTGTGGGTGGATTAGGTGAGAAACCTGCTACGGTCAGTTCTACGATTCGAAATGGGCAATGGAATGGTCTTGCTTAGGACGGCGGGGTTAGCGACTGTCTGTAAGAGATTTTT
>KN837263.1:225110-236885 GCA_000827215.1 Sphaerobolus stellatus SS14 | reverse complement strand
CTTCCAACACCAAAATAAAGGCTGGATGCTTTGGATTTGGACTCATTCTTGCCCCAAACATGTGCCGATTTTCTCTATTTGAGCTCTCTGGGCATATTATTGCGCTGTATTTTAACTATCACGAAAAACATGCTAGGCTCTGCTCCATCATCTGCGCTCAGGCTCTATATATGAATGATGCGAACGCTCTAGGATTTGATCTCACAGCTGTCGGTGAGGGTTTAAAAAATGTGATACATATTTTCGATGGAAAGGAGAGCAAAAATACTCAAGGAACACCTTACTATATATCCAGGACAAATTTCGCGCTGCTGCTCCTCCCTTTTGGCTTGCGACGAAGTCGAATTCGCCAAAAACTTCCGTTATTCGTAATTCATGGATTCAAAATTCGACAGCACCGGAAAAAGAGAAATAAATATACAGCGTTACATCGAATATAAGCTAAAGGTATGCGGCTAGGCATTGTGCAAATATGCCATTGGGAAAAGATTGTGACGGGCTCTCATGCTACGCAGAAGGATGCAGTATTCCTCAATCGAGGAATAAAAGTAACTGTAACTGAGCAAAAAATAGTGTGCTGTTATGACATACGAAAAGCCTCTGCACAATTTTTAGAATGAAAAGGAACTCGGGTTAGGATTTTACGATGTGATTGTTGGTGAGTACTATTTCCAGCCATGCTATCGTCGTGCCTTCGCTTATACAATCCTAAGCCCATCGAAATGTGTACGAGACTGCGAGAATCCTACATCGGGACGTGTCTCCACATAAGTACCTGACTGAGTGGCAGTGAGTACCTATTATAACATTGACAGCCTGTGCGAGAAGACAGTGCGCATTGGTTACGTACATATTATCTCAGCCTGTGCCGAAAGGAGACATATATTAATTCGACTTGATAGTAAGTAAATCAAGGATCCTTACCTTTCTCCACGTTAAACTTGTCATAAGATGATCATCGTTCGCAAAGTCTTTTCCAAAGGAAAGAAGCCAGCTCGACCATCGGACTGTAGCAACGACGATATAGACTGGATATCCCATGCAATGAACGTTGCTAAACTCACAGCGGCAGCATCGAAGCTGATCCCTGTGGCTGGTCCGTTCATCGAAGGAGGTGCCGATGTCTTTTATATGGCTCTTGAACCGTTGAAGGTATGTAAATATTGCTCTAAGCTTTCGTTCAGGAGGATGATATCTTTATCTCCATTAGCAAATGAAGATGAATAAAGAAGACTTTAAGGAGCTAACTCAGGACATCACAACAGTCCTCGAAATCTTGAATAGGGCTATATTGATAGGTTTGCCACAGACGGAACCTTCAGTGGAATTTACAACAATGTGTTCCAACTTCAAGAAGTTTGTATATTTTCTTTTGATTACATATCCGGATCTGATCTCTTTACCCCAGGTTGATGGATCGACTCCTCGAAGAATACAAACAGTTTGACGCAAAATCTGGGTCTCGAGCCATCAGGAGTTATCTGCGCTCAGGAGATATCAAAGGAATGATATCCAAATATCAGAAGGAGGTCACTGCGTTACTAAGAAATCTGATGGTAAATGGGCAGAAGTGAGAAGTTACAAGTGTCTAATCATATTCTAGGTCTTCTGCGCCGTTTCGACTAATATCCAAGTCCAGCTCCTTAGAAGTAACGGAATTTTATCTGGCGCTTCTCAGACAGCACGGAGGACCAATGACAATATCCCAGAATTCGAAGAGGTTAGTATCTGCCTATGCATATTCCGGAAAATCCGCTTACTAGGTGATACTGCACTAGTTAATGGAGTTTACACAAGGACATATTCAATTGCAAGAAGAAATAAAAGGCCACAGCAGCTATCCCTATTATAGGGAAGCACTTCCATTCAAAGAACACCACGCATTGACCTTGATTAATGGGAATGTCCATCGAACAACCGTTAGAGAATACAAGGGAGAAGCAGCAGGAGAGGTATGTAGCTAGCATATTGAGTTGACTGGCACCGAATACACCTACATAAGCTTTTGAGGGCTGATTTGCGAATTCTGGCACGTCTGAAGTAAGCCGCTCGAGATCCTCAGTTCTAGTAACAAAAAGAAACTAAAGACTTGTAGACACCGGAACATCACCCAGATAATGGGGTTCTGCAAATCTAATATTTTTCCTTCAATAATTTTCTATGGAGGTATGTCTTGAATGATTTGACGGTATGAGACTGCACCTTAACTATAATTACCTAGACCTTCGACCTATCGGATTGGGGAAGTATACATTAATAGACAGGTCATGGGACACCCTGGAAGACATTTTCACAAAGCACCAGATAGTAGGTGCTAAACAATCCTTCAGATAGATTGCTTAACATTCTATTGCATGTAGAGGCACAATATTCGGGTATGAGTGTCATGCTAACTCACTCTGTTCACTGTATGGATGAAAAACAGGCAGGCATTGACCATATAAAAGCAACAACACCTTCAGTTTTTAAATCCGAGCGGGTACTTCAGGAATTTAGGTTAATTCAATATTCTCCAAAGAATACAGCGCGATTGGGCATATATATTGGCAGCGATAATCACCCTAAGCTCTCAATATTACCTTCAGGTAACTACTTCAATTTTCCCTACATGACACGGTTTCATGTTTATTCCCACAGAAATGTTGGACAATTCTCAACATTCTGAATTTTTACAGTTAACTTATGATCAAGACAACATATTGGATGAAAGTATGCTTCAGGCCTTACGTATCCAGTTCAAAGGATGTCCTACAAGGAGAAGTCAATCTGAAACAGCTTCCTTATTGAGACATTTTCACAACATTATTCTGATATCCTTCGATTATCTAGCTTTCGATTCATCCGTTGATGGATATCGTTTAGGAGGAGTGTATGCTGATTATAATCAAGCATGTCAAAGGTGTCAGGGATGTTTGTGTATCACCAATCCTCCCAATTCTCCTTGGATTCCTCATACAATGCAATTGGTTGCAAACTTCTCATTAGAAAACCGTGATTTTTATTCAGATAATTGGACATTATACACCTCCGCCAAGGAGAAAAATCTCAAACATAGTACTATTACCACTAGGAAAGGGATGCGACTAAGGTATGTCAAACCGTTATTATTGTATATGTAATGAATTTATGGCATAATTCGTTTATAGCTTCACCCAATCTCAATGGCAGAAGTCTGAAACACTTGTTTTGAGACATTATTCTTACTTAAACGATGGCCAGCGAGCCCAACTATACGAGTCTTTTATGGCACAACTCTGCCACCTCAAAGAGAGATTGAAGAACGAACGACCCTGTTTCCAATGCAAATTAACGAGCCTTAGATTAGGTACGCTTTTGGGACAATAGATACCCATTTAACGAAGTCTGATAAATTACATTCAGTGAGTGAGATCCATTGGCACATTAACGTACAACTAGGAAACCACATGTACACGAAAGCGGGTGTAACATGGCCTGTTGACGAAATCTCTCTCTTCATCGATAATCCGGAAATATCTAAAAATGGATATATTAAAAGGCCGAACATTTATTGGTCGCGTTGTCCTCAAGGGAATACTTGCCTCACTACGCTCGAACGACACGTATTTGGAGTTGAGGTTCCGCGACTTAGCTGTGATTTTTGGAGCGCCACCTTCGACTCTAGATTTCATAATATTAAACCTCTGCAAGAATTCCACGAATTATTTGGATTAAATCCATTTTCCGATGATGTCGCACGTGCCGCAGGAGCTCTGCTTCCTCGTCACCTCAATTTAAGTATGTTATAATCACCTTTACCATCGATTTCAGCTAATATTGTCGAGAAGGAAATTCAAAGCAGAAAAGACGCCACTCTTTTACAGTACACAAGGATATTATACTTGATCGTGATGAAGTCAGGGATGGCCGGTCGTATTCTTATCGTTACAGGCGTCCGAAAAATGTGCAGATTCTACAAGAATCAAGTTCCCATCTAGGTATCAGAGTTCCCGTACATTGGCAATTGCTCGCGGCAGCAGAAGTCTTACCAGAATCTCTACGTTGGTATGATTTGAAGACGACAGGGCACGAATTCGAGTACAGAGAGGTTAATATGGATCCAAAGTATGACGAACTACCATCACGGTGCGGAGACTTCATGCACGAGTTCCAATCTGAGGGGAAATCATTGGAAGAAATGCTTAGGATATTTAAAAAAAGAGCTGCCAGTGGACTCTGGTACTATGACTATGACTCTGAGTAGTGTAGTGTATTTTGGGTGAATATCAGCCAGGCTGGGTATGACAAGGTCTGATTAATGTGATGTCCGAGGTGTTTTTTGTGGCGTTATAATATGTATATCAAAATTCAATTGTTTGCACAAAATGCAATGTCGACCAGCTCTTAGCCAACCTATGGCCACGGATGCATTGATCACGGCCGTACGTATTTTATTCAACTAAGTAATAATAATATCCTAACTCTGAGGCCATTCACTAAGGCTCCATTGCTCGTTACGCATATCACGTCCCTGCATCTTCTAAAAGTCTTAGCTTCCTCTGTATTAACCGCGCCTCTATGGTTCCCCTCTCAGTCAACCTAGTTTGCTCGAAATCAAAATATTATACCGCGAGCAGCCTTTGTTCTCCATCTCTAACCCCTTTGCGCGTTTGCGCATGCTGTCTGACCAACAAACCTGATGCGTGATGCTCGTATTATTATGATCCCAGCCATACCCGGTGGATTCCCATATTCCATTAAGTACTTACTCAATATACAATCTCAAAAGATCAGAATGTAGGCAGCGTTGAATGTAAATATTAAACTAGACTCTAGAGCAGTGTGTGGGCTGAGGAGGGATTTTAAATTCAAGCTGAATTCTCAATGCGAATGCGGAGCCGGAAACGCTAGAGAATACCTATATAGTGGTAGTGGTGTTGGGTGGTGAAACACGCCCGTTAAGCTCGAAATTGTATGTATAGAGTGTATGTAAGTATATGAAGCTACAATTGAAGAAAATGAATGAGTAAATCGGACACCAGACCCGAAACCAAAACATCAATTGCTACGGCACCCAAAACACCCCAAGATGATAAAAACTAAGGCAAAGTACCAAAAAGGAAGAAAGATAAGGAATAGGAATAGGAATAGAACTCAAATCCACATGATATACATGCATGCAGCTAAAAAGGAATAAAATAAACACACCCTACTTGTCCTCCCCGCCGTCTTCATCATCCTCTTCTTCCCCCTAATAAAATTCAAATAACTCTCCGGCACAAGTGCGTATTCTTCCTTCCCCTCCCCACTCTTCGATACAGACAGACGCCGTAGACTCCTCCCTTATAACAGCCGCCCACCCGACGCCACCCCCCCCCCACAACCCGCACCTCCTGCCCTTCAACTAGGCTAACGCCATCTCCGCAGTCCCTTCAGGTTCGAAATCGAATAGGCGAGGTATATCCCAGGCTAAGGGGCCTCCTCCTTCTCCTTCATCTCCGTCCTCCGCATCGCTATCTTGCCCCGCATAATAGAGTGTATTCGAAACCAATAATTATCAAGTGGAGAATTAGGCACGGCCATTCAATTCAATTGAATCGACCCTGCGAATACCTAATAATTATTGGTTTTGAATACAGCCTAATCCACCTTATTCTCATACTTGTTCGAGAGATACACCCCACCATCATCATTAGAGGAGTCCGGATCCGGTAAGTCATCAAAGTTCCTCTCAAAGTCATCCCGAGTCAGATAAACCCCACTACTGAAAAGCTGCCGTCAATTGCAGCCTCACTGGTGTCTCGGTCCAATGATTGATAGGACCGAAGTATATTTGTCTAAGAACTAGAGACAGATACAACGGTGTGACGGTAAGATAAAACGATGAAGAGAAAAAGCTATCGAGCGTCAACTATCGTTATGTAAGTAAAGTGCGGCTAATAGTAAGGTTCCGTCGTAGTGAGCCTGGCCAGGCTTACAACTACCCCCCGCTCCGAACGTGCCTCCTCCACCGCTTCTCCCTCCCCGGCCATCCCAAAACTGCCGCTGCCACTGCCGCTCCCCGACCCAACACTCCACCTCATCCCAAACCCCGCCAGCCCCGAGCCCACCCCCCACTTCAACGTGTCCTACCTCCCCAAAAACCCACTGCTCCTACTAGCACTTTTCGTCTCCGTCTCCGTTAAGTCACCTGACGAAATCGAGGTGCGATGGGATTTTCGGCGAGAGGACGGGTGCGAGGGCAGGCCGTATTTTTTGAGGATTTTGCGGATGAGTTTGGGAGTGTCGGGCTCGGACATTGTGTCGTGGGTCCGGGGTGGGGTAGGCGAAGTCGCGTATGTGGATTGTGCCGCGGGAGAATATGTGTGGGGAGGGTGTGGTGGGGGTGATAGGGTTTGTAGCGGCTTTCTTGCCGGATGTGGAGGCGGAGGCGGAGCTAAAGGGGAGGGAAGAGCGTTTATACGATCAATGCGTGGAGGAACACGATAAGTTGTTGGCGGTGGTATTGGTGTTATTAGAGGTGGAGGTGTTTGAGGCGGTTGAGAGGGTACTGGCGTGGCGGGAATTAGCGGGGGATTGGTGTGCTTGGGAGAGCTGGGAGAGTTTGGAGGAGAGGGATTGGCGGCGGGATAGGGGTGCGGAGGGGGGACGCGGGAGCGGGCGGCTATAAGGAGAGGGAGGTATTTTTTGTGGATACGGATGTGGAGGGGGTGGTGTTTATGGGTGCGGGTGCTGGTATGTGTGCTACAAGTCGTTTGGCATGCGAATGAGAACCCGCATGCACAAGGACGGAGGAGGGCGTAGGTGTCGTAGGTGTCGCAGCCGTTTCTGCTGCTGCTAACCCCGCAGTCGCAGCTTCCGCCTTCGCCTTCGCAGCGACCCAGCGGTGATATCCTCTATCTTATTCTTCCCAGCACCATTCAGGGCAGGGGCACTAGCCCTCTTCACGCGCGCATACTCGTGCTTCGTGGGCATAGGCGGTGGCACAAACGACGAGCTCGAACTCGGGAACAGCGAATGACTTGCGTGATGTGGTGGTGATGTGTGTCTATCGTCGTGTCCGCGGTATGCTGTCTCGCCGCCGCTGATTGGCGCTTCGACAACGACGATGCTGATGTTGGCGTCGTAGCAGCGATATCTGTACACAAAAGTGAGTCAGTCATACTCAACATACAACTACACAACTCGAAGACGCACCCTTACTCGGCATGGACTTGCGTACGTCGGGAAACGCCTTGATCGTGTACGAGGCTGGCAGCTGGTAGGGCTCTTCTTCCAGTCAAGAGCGTGACGTTGATAGGACTTCATACAACTTGTTGTCGAGAGTCGATGGTGCGGGAACGGAGAAGACGGAGGCGTATTGGCCGTAGTTGTTGAGGAGACGCGCGTATCGATGCTGGAGGAGATGGATTGGATGATGGTGCTCGTGTGGTGGACCATCGTGTAGGGACACCGGCATGTGCATACAAGGACGGACATGGATTGCGGTCGTGACTCGTGTCCATCTCCATCGCTGCTAGGCCACACCATCTCCTTTCACCGCTCCCACTCCCGAATCCCGAATCCTGCCTCCGTTGCCACACCGTCATCGATCTTCCGAGTCTTCTTGTTACTCGCAGTCGCCAAGCCATGTACGGTTTGTAGACTGACACCCATAACACCAAGAGGCTCATAACGTGTTATTGATTCATGTTTGGTATTGCCGTGTCCGTCAAATTTCGTCTTGCTGATTAGTGCTTCGAAGGCATTGTTAGAGCGTAGTGTATACCATCCAAGAGTCCATTCACACAACAAAATAAATAAAACTAAGGAATATACACACCCGCATCTACAACTGTTGCTATTCTAGCTAGGATGAGTCAACAAATTGACGCATCTTTCGTTTTGATCTGCATAGCTCATTAAGACGATGATGAGAAAGCGCATCGAGCGCTAACGTTGCTTGCCTTAGTAAGCACCCACCGTTACCATTTTGGGACCTTGTCCGGCTAATGATTTGCCTCCACCTCTTCGATGACATAGTCTCTTCTCTTCCCATCGCTATTGAATATTGAACACCTAAAACTCGCTTTTCGAGCCATCGATGACGCGGATCCCTGGATCTGACCCATTACATTTACACAATGTTATCCCTAGTGAGTTTCTTCGTCATCTCACAAATGTAAAAGAGCGAAGAGAGGTAGAAACTGATAACTCTCCATGCAAGTGCGTCTCATTCGATATAAAATAAGCATTCAGCAAAGTCTAACAGCTAACGAAGGTCACGACTCGGATACTGTAGCTCTTTCAAGGACTGCTCGCCTAATCTTCCAACATTCTGAGTCTCTGGCATACAGTAGGTATACTGGGTAACTGGCTGAGCCAGGAACATTAATGTTATTCAAACTCTTCGCTAAACTAGTATCATCCGTAATCTAAGTAATAATTTTGTTCCCAGCTGCGATCGGTTCATATGAGGATGACACATCGATTTTCCTCGCTGGCAGAGAGGCTGGCGTCTTCCATCCCGAAAGACCGGAGGTGCCAACGCCGTCGCGGATCCACTCGATGATCTTTCGGATCACCTTTTCTGGCCTCTTTGGCTGTCGTCTAACGTAGTCATTAATGGAGAGATTGGTCAGAGTTTGATGGGGATTGTCGAAATTTCAAAGCAAGTCAACGACAAGAGGACGACTGTCCGATCGCGAGCTTTGCATGCATATAGGCGTTGCGATTGATAACGCCATCTTCGTAGAGGTATATAAGGGAGATTTTTAGCATGTTATTCTACTTCACACAACAATCTCAGGATCTCCTCGAACAACGTCTCTCTAAACAACTCAACTTCCTTGTAACAATGTCCGCATACAAGACATTTGCTATCGTCGGTTTCGGTACTACTGGAACCCTGTTCGCAAAGCATTTTGCCCAGAATAAAGAAAATGGCCTCAAATGGAAAGTGTTATCTCGCTCAGTGAGTCTATAACTTCTTCATAGCACTCCTCCTATTAAGCATAGCTTCCGTTAGGTAACAAAGCCTGAACTTCAGGAAGCAGCATCCCAAGGAGCAGAACTCGCTGCCGTTGATTATGATTCCCAAACAAGCTTGATCAATGCTCTTCAAGGCGTTGATGTTGTTCTTTCCGCTCTTCGAGATGGTGGACTCGAGGAGGTCCAGCTTAATCTGGCTCGTGCAGCGAAGGCTGCGGGAGTGAAGCTCTTCGTCCCCAGCGAATACGGAAGAAATACTCTCGGAATTACCGAACCTTGTAAGGAGATTTCCCCAAAGTCCTGGCTTTATCTTACCTATTCATTTTAGACCTTATCTCTAAGGCCAATACCCATTCTTTACTGAAAGCGCTGAATCTTCCGTATGCTCTCTTTTTCACTGGATTATGGCCAAGTATGGTCCTTGAACCGGCCTATGGTTCCGTAACAGGGATCAATTTCGACACTGGGAAATTCAGCTTATTTGGTGATGGCACTGAGTAAGTTTCGGTACCATTGTGATTTATTCTTCGTAGTTTCTGACGCCTAATTGTAGACCATTGTCCTGGACTGCACCCGAAGACTTTGTCCCATTCGTCTATCATCTGCTCACGACTCTTCAATCTTCTCAATTAGAGAATGCCGTCTTTCAAATTGAAGGGGACAGGAAATCCTTCAAACAGATAATCGCTCTCTGGGAAAAGAAGACAGGAAGAAAGGCGGACATTCATGAACGTTCTGAAGAAGAGATTCAAGCCTACATTAACGCTCAGGAAATGGAGTTGCTGAGGTTCATACCTCGACAATGGCAGCATGGCGGAATGCGAGTCGGCAATGAATCGAACAAACTCTGGCCAGAATGGAACCCCAAGAACTCGAAATGGGAGGATCTATTCGCATAGGTGGTTTGAAACCATAAAAGAAATTATAATCTTTGCTGTATGCTTGGTACTAGAATTTAAATTGTTTAACGTGCGAACTCCGGGGCACATACGGTTCGTGGTACCAGTGGAGTTACCGAGGCGACATCACCTATGAGCACGAATAGGCTCGCATTCAATTGGCACGAATTTATTTAATTGCACATTATGACTTGAAAGCAGAGACAGAACCCAAGTATCGTACTTTGGGAAATGTCTTGACGGTGTACGAGTAATGGAGATACATGGCAGCTGGTAGGTCCTTTCTTCCAGCTATTCAAAAGAATGTAACATTGATAAGGCTTCATAGAACTGGTTGTAGCACTGTTAATAATGCGACACATGCGCATAACATGCTGTCGATGACTGAGGCAAGAGGAGTATGTCGAAGAGGTTTCTTGTGTAATTGCTTTGTATCGTGTATCCTTATCTGTATCCATGAACACTACCCAAATCTGTATAATACCTAAAAAATACGAAATAATACCACACTTCGTTCTCCCCTATCACGCTTAAGCTTGAGAGCCTTAAGCCGTAGATATACATAGGCTCAATTCTGGTGAAAATATTCCTTATCTGCAAAGACGTTTGCTCATTATGAAATCCGACCTTCGCCATTTTCATGACGGAATCTGCATGAACGATACGCCATCAGCATCACTCCTAGGACCTACTAAGTACTACTGTATGTATCTTGCGTGTCGTTCACATTATATTGGGAACTTATGTATGTAATCCATCCTCTCATTCCTGACGTCAATACTAGCCATCTGATATTCTCACAAATAGCCCTTCAAGTTATTACGGTTCAGTTTATGTACGAGTCTTTTAAGTCCCAGATACTTCTAGACATGTAGTTCAATGCTAATCAACTGGTAAGGGCCTTATTTTCTTCTTTATTACTCCTGAACATGAACATGAATATGAAACCTTGTTGTGAGTGAGCATGTATGTACTGCATAAGTAAGCACGTTTTTCGTACCAATCCCTTTATTCATTTAGGGTGGTGTGATGTACTGGGTTCCACTATCCAATTTCGAAGTCGCATAGCTCGTTAACGTGAGGAGGAGGACTCCGGCATGGGCGAGCGCTAACGCTGACGGGACTGCTTGGTAAGCCGTTGGCGGTGCTATTTCTGGTCTAATAATAGTAACACGTTCCAGAGGCTTCAACGCATGCTCACTGCATGTCAGTATATACCCATCCTCTTCTTCCTCCATGCTTTCTCCCGACGTGCACATCCAGCATAGCTTATTGACAGACACTATATGATCTGGCACGCTTAGGTGGTGCGGGAAGAATCAGAAGAACTTTAGGTTCCTGGCTGAGTGCCTATTATAAGTTAGACAGCCTGTGCGAAAAGAAAGTGCGCATTGCATAGGTTGCTTGCATGTTATCTCGGGTTGTGCCGGAAGGAAACATATATTAACTCGACCTGAGAGAAGTACATCAAGGATCCTTATCTTTCCCTACTGCGTTAATCTGTCGTAAGATGATTATCATTCGCAAAGTCTTTTCCAAAGGAAAGAAGCCAGCTCGGACAGCGGAATCCAGCAATGATGATATAGACTGGATATCCCATGCGATGAACGTTGCTAAACTCACTGCGGCAGCATCGAAGCTGATCCCTGTGGCTGGTCCGTTCATCGAAGGGGGTGCCGATGTCTTTTATATTGCTCTTGAACCATTGAAAGTATGTAAATATGTTATAAGGCTTTCGTTCAAGTAGATAATATCGTTTATTCCTATTAGCAAATGAAGGCAAATAAAGAAGACTTTAAGGAGTTGACTCTGAGCATCACAACGATCCTCGAAACATTGCGGAGAGCAATATTGACTGTCGCACAGATGGAACATTCAGATGACTTTACAATAGTGTGCTCAAACTTCAAAAGGTCCACATATTTATGTTCAATAAACCCCCGCTCTG
>KN837263.1:173366-199105 GCA_000827215.1 Sphaerobolus stellatus SS14 | reverse complement strand
AGCTGCGATGGGATTTGCGCCGGGAGGACGGATGCGAAGGGGGTCCGTATTTCTTGAGGATTTTGCGGATGAGTTTGGGCGTGTCAGGCCCGGACATTGTGTGGCGTGGGTCGGGGGTGGGGTAGGCGAAGTCGCGGATGTGGATTGTGCCGCGGGAGGATGTGTGTGGGACCGGGGTGGGGGTGGTGGGTGTTGTGGGGTTTACGCCGAGTTTTTTGGCAGATGTGGAGGCGGAGGTAGAGGGGCGAGACGATCGTTTAGACGATCGATGCGTGGAGGAACGGGAGAGGTCGCCGGAAGCTTTGGTGGCATTAGATGCGGAGCTGTTCGACGCTGTGGAGAGGGTGCTAGCGCGGCGGGAATTAGCGGGAGACTGGTGGGATTGGGAGAGCTGAGAGTGGCGTTTGGAGAGGGATTGGCGGCGGAGGGTGGGGCGGAGGGGGACGCGGGAGCGGCACGGCTAGAGGAGAGGGAGGTGTGTTTTGCGGAGAGGGGGTAGATATTGAGGTATTGATGTTTGTGGGCGTAGGGGAGGATGTATTGGGTATGGGTGCTGGGGTGGGGGTTACAGGTCGTTCGGCATGTGAGTGAGAACGCGCGAGGACGGAGGATGGCGTAGGCGTCGTTGGTGTCGCGGCCGTTTCTGCTGCTGCTAACCGCAGTCGTAGCGTCCGCCTTCGCCTTCGTAGCGACACCGACGTCGATGTCCTCTGTCTTCTTCTTCTTCGCAGCTCCGTTCTGCGTGGGGGCACTAGCTCTCTTCACGCCTGCGTACTCATGCGTCGCGTGCATCGGCGGCGGCACAAAGGACCAGCTCGGGCCTGGGAACGGCGAATGGCTTGGCGACACCGTGGTGGTGCGTGTCTATCGTCGTGTCCGTGATGTGCTGTCTCGCCGCCGCCGCCGCCGCCGATTGGCGCATCGACGACGACACGATGTTGGCATCGTAGCAGCGATATCTGTACACAATCCAGTGAGTCGGTCATCCTCAAATCCAAGACGCAGCTCGAAGACGCACCCTTACTCGGCATGGACTTGCGTACGTCGGGAAACGTCTTGATCGTGTATGCGTGACGTTGATGGTGCGGGAACGGAGAAGACGGAGGCGTATTGGCCGTAGTTGTTGAGGAGACGCGCGTATCGATGCTGGAGAAGATGGATTGGATGATGGTGCTCGTGTTGTGGACCATCATGTAGGGATACTGGCATGTGCATACAAGGACGGACACTGGGATCGTGACTTCGCGTCCATCTCCATCGCTGCTAGGCCACACCGTCTTCGTTCACCGCTCCCGAATCCCGAATCCTGCCTCCGTTCCCACACAAATATCGATCTTCCAAGTCCTCTTGTTACTCCCAGTCGCCGTACCGCTTTCGGTCTTGGGTGGACTGGTATAACTCGGATAGCAGGTCCGAGATAGGCCGCATCCCGAAATGATATGAACCGGTATTATAAGTATTGACACCTGGTGTTTAAGAACGTTCAGTTATGATGCCTTCAAGTAATTTCTTTGAGTATCTTGCACCTCTACCATTACGCGGTAACGGCATAGAAGTTCGTTTTCGTCCTCAATACACCATTGTTGATAACATTGATATTGCTTCGGTAGAATCGTACTGTAAAGCCTCTGTTCAGCTCTCATGACCTCGTTTTGCTGTAGCCACCTAATAGCTGGAGTTCGAGTTTCTTTGAAGATAGAACGATACAAAAGAAATAATCTGGTAAATAAGGCTGTATATCTTCTCTACACTCGTTGAGCTTGAAGCTGAAGCTGCACTCAAGGATGGGACGCGTAAGTGGTCCCGAAAATCACGTGACATGTTGAACTCAATCGAATTCAATCGATGTTCAACACCCAACACCCTAGTCGTTTAACGTTCACAACAATGTAGACTATATACCGATTTTATAAATATGTGAATGTCCTAAGCAATGGAAAATAATTTAATGATAGGGAGAAAGAAACGCAAAAGCTTGTGTTTCTTTCTGTTCGCCCCGCAGTACTAGGAGACAGAGTCAAACGACAGAAAAAAATTCCTAGGTTACTTCGATATCATATTTGATTATATATATTTATGCCCGCTCTTTATAAAACGCTTGGAATATTTACAAATAATGAAAAGGCGTTGGGCACATCACTAAAGAGAGTACAGCTCCCGAGAGACTTCCGGGCGGCTCAGGCTTGGGCTTGAGTTATGCATCATAAAAGCCTGGCCACCTGAAGAGCAGTTATAGCTCATTGGAGCGAGAATACCACAGTAAGTATCTGCGAGTATGAACTGGGGAGTAAAATAGTGGCATGCTGCGTTGAGAAATTTTGTAGATGGATTGAAGTTCTCCTTGCTCCAACTGCGATAAAGTTGGAAACCAACTACTAAGACACTTGAACTTAAGAAAGAAAATTACCAATCAAAGATAAAAATATTTTGCTCTGTACAATTTTTAAGTCAGAACTTTGGCGCAATCCTGAGAGAAAATTTACAAGGACGTCTTCCCGGAGACATGGCCGGAACATACTAGTCAACCTACTAACGATCTCACCATTATAGATGAAGAGGCTTACGTTATGTCTCTAGTGTTCAGAAGATATCTTGTATTCAAACGACCCAGCTTTCGGGTTGATTCAAAGTTGTCCCCTACCCAGAGTAACAAAAAGCATTTGAGATGTACTAGAAATGATAAAATAAATAAATCTTTATTCGTGGGTCTGCAAAAAAACTACCGAATCTTTCAATAATGTCTTCGTTTAAGAAAAACATAGTAAGGTAAACTTATATTAGCTTAGACTTATGATGACCACCCGTTTTTGTTAACTTCTCACTGTACAAGAATTCAGACGACGGAAGTAAAACTTGTAAGAGGAAGTGTCATGTGCATGCGACTTTGAATGTTCCGTGATCTCGATTGTACGCTATTACTAATATAAGTATTACAATTATAATTATAACTACAGCTCTGAAGAATAGGCTTAGAAGACGATAGGAATTATTTGATATGAGTGGTTAATGGAGGCAATGCCAAAGTTGGATTAGCGGAAAAGGTCCCGGTCTATAACTGCTAGCGGCGGAGTGCCCGTTAATTTCCGGCTCTGCAGGAGTTATACCACTCCACTATGAACTCTACGGCTTTGACACTGACACCCATAACACCAAGGGGATCATAAGGTGTTAGTGATGCGTGTCCGCCGAATCTCGTCTTGCTGATTAATGCTTCGAAGGCGTTGTTAGAACGTAGTCTATACTATCCAATACTTAGTCCATTCAACATCAACGCAGCAAAATAAACAAAACTAAGGAATATAACACCCGCATCTGCAGCTACTGCTATTCTAGCTAGGATGAGTCAACAAACTGACGCATCTTTCGTTATGGTCTGCATAGCTCATTAAGGTGATGATGACGAGCAAGATTATCACCGGTTTGTAAGTTTGTCCCTGTTTGTCCGTGTTCAGAGAAGTTCAGAGAAGTTCAGAGGAGTTCCAACATATTTTCCCACAGATTACATTAGCAACTGTGACACGTGACTAGTATGTAAGCCTCATGCTGTACTGTCTTCCGTAATGCTGTATTTTAGCCGTCAAATGTATTCTAGAACCGGAATTGGTCCGTCCGGATGAAATGGTGAAAAAATCGGCTGAAAATCGAGACCCCAAACGTTGGAACCGTTATTCCGTTGTTTGGGCCTTTCACTTTGAAATGGGTGTATTCTTATTTAGTTTCTTGATATTATTTCACCAAACATTGTCTTTCACAACATATACTATAACTCTATTTTGAATGTGTACTAACATGTATAATAACTCCGCCTAAAATCCTGCAATAAATGGCACAAAGAAGCGTGAGATAATAAAAAAAGAGGAACACGGCAGTGCGGGCCGGCCACCGGTGCTTGATGGAAGCTTCCCCTGTTTATGGCATGCGCGCTGCCATGTCCGTCCCATTCCTCACAATTCGAGCTATTATTGCTGTACCTGTCCTCTACATCTTTCGAAGCTTGAGTAACTATGTGGCACTGAATACCTCAGGCTGGTGAAGGAGGACGAGTCGGACAGCACTGACAATGTATCCCGCCAGATACATGTGATGCACATCATTGCCGTCAAAAGTCATTAAACCAGTTTATCATACTCATAAGTTATTACTCAATAAATATAGTTACTCTTGGTCCTGAACGTGTGAGGTTCATTTATGAAAATATCTGATGACTGGATAAATTACAGCTGTTCCGGATACGCAAGGAGGAGTCCCACGATCACGTGATCTCAGCGAAAAATAGTGTTGCCCACGGCTCGGCTCGGCTCCGGCTAAGCCTTGAGCCATAGCCAATTTTAGCCAAGCTGAGCCGGTATCTCAATAGCCACGATCATTAGGCTGGCTGGCTGACGAGCCACGCTTGAGCCGGCTTAAGCCGGCTTGAGCCGTTAGATTCTGCCTTCTGTGCTCACCAGGATGTCGCCCAGCCGTTGCACCTTAACGAATATTGCAGAGATTTCTTCAGCGGGATGTTCAATCCTCTTTCAAATGGTACGCATGTTTTTTCTTATGTTGTTGTCTATCCCTGGAGCTCGCGGTATAGTCATGATCAAAACAAGGCACACACCGCCTAACTGATCAAACTATACATTCCAGGCTCCAGCATCGTTCACGCAACAATCACAGGGTCTGAATGCCAGCTAACGTTTTACTTGCACAGATAGCGTTGAGTGTTTTCTTGCTAAGTCCGCGGCATGGCGACGTAGGAGGACAGTGGGAAGGGGTGGAGAGGAGATAAAAGGCAGTGCGGCAGTAGGTGAGTTTTGAAGACCATGGCACCTCCGACACGTAAACGAACTAAAGCCACTGCTTCAGACCAACCTAGTGCTTCATCTCCTACTCCTACCTCTGCTGACGGTGCACCACAAGCCATCCATGAAGCTCAGGGCATCACTCGCCAGATGACCCACCGACCTCAGACGCGAGGCAATGCACAGGGTGCTCGGTACCAGGACGCTATCCAAGGAATTATCCGAGTCAACAAGGACGGCTGGATACCCGGAGAACGTCGACAGGAACGTGAATTTGCTGCACAAGGACTTTCCGCTGCACCTTCGGCTCAAGAACAAGGCCCAGCAGTGAAACGCAAACCTGGTAGACCGCGCAAGCCACCTACCGCTGCAACCGAAGCAAGACTGCGCAGGGAAGAAACTCGCAAGCGTGATCAGCGTTTGGCTCGCAATGAACGTGAAGCAGCTGCAAATGAGCTATCAATTCTCAACGAAGAACTGGACGATAATGCCATTGCTAATAATTCTCGTCTAGAGACTGAGGACATCTTCAGCCATCCACAGACACCACGGGCTCGAGAGCAACGTGTCTCATTTGCATTAGATCAAGATACTCCTGGTTTCAATCTTCCTAGTCGCCCTATTACACCGCGCCGTCCCATCACACCGCGCCGTCCCAACACGCCCCGCTCTGCAAGTCGCTTCTACTCCCCTAGCCAAGCCTCCATTACCAGCGCACACGGCAGCAATCATGGATTACACCATTCTACTCCACGATCCACCCGTACCACTCAGATCTTCAAGGCTCCAAAGAAGAAAGCCCCTGGCAAGGCCATGGACGTCTGGTTCTTTTTCTCCAAAGGCACTAGGAAGGGTGGCTCTACACACACATATTGCAAACTATGCAAGTAAGTCGCTCGCTTCTTATCTCTTCCATTAGTTTCTTACTCATGTTTCCTTCTGCAGTCGCCGAAGAAGGGGAGATGGAATCTATTCTGCTTCTACAAGTACAGGAGTCCTCCGTAGTCATTTAACGAAAGCACATCCTGGCGAATATTTGGATGCTTGTCAGAAGAATGGATGGCAACCTAAGGCTATACCTAACCAACTCCGAGGAGGAGCCGGTGACCCCAGTGAGCTTGAGAACTTTCCTCGACTACCATTCACAATGGCACGATTTCGGCAAGCATTGGTTGAATGGATTGTTGGGTTTGATGAAGTATTTGCTCTTATTTCTGCTTGCAACGTTACGCTGATATGATTCTTTTAGTCTATTAATGTCATGGAGTCTAAGCTTTTCCGCCGACTTTTGTTAACACTCCGAGACTCGCTAGAAGACAAGGACATACCCCATCGGAGTACCGTTAGGCGCTTGATTGGGGCCGTATATCGTGAAAAGTTTGCTCTGTTAAAACTAGAACTGCGTGTAAGTTTTCAATTAAATCATCAGGCATCCATACTCAACTAATAGTTACTTCTCTAGGCATCTGAAGGGAAGGTTTCCCTTACCGTTGATGGTTGGGACAACAAGAGCATGCGGGCATTCCTGGGTGTAACAGTTCACTTCCTGAGGAGAGTGAGCACTCTCGGTTCAAAACATGCACGTGGTGCACTTCAACTTGAATCGGGCTTAATTGCCTTCCTACCTATGCCTGGACGTCACACAGCAAGAGAAATGGCCAATGCTCTGCTTCGTATCACAGACCGCGCTGAAATCACTGGTCGAGTATGTCTATCCATTCTCCATAGAATCCTACCTAACAATTCTCAGGTCCGATGTGTAACCACTGACGGAGCATCCAATATGAGTGGGATGATGGTTGATTATCAATATTTGCTTCGTGATAGAAATATACATTTCGACGCCTTGGACTCGCATGTGGTGTAGGTTCTTGCTAGTTGCCTGTTTACCAGATGCATGCTAACGGTTAAGTAGATGCTTTCCACACACCCTTCATTTAGCTGTCACCGCCATGCTAGATGCTGTCACAAGTTCAACTGCTCGGGAGAATGTGACCGCCCCATTTACTTCCCCGGTTGCTGAACCCTTTGATCCAGATATGCAGTCTCTTGTTGAAGCTCTCCGTCGTGACCCTGTGGCAATGGCACGGGATGCTACCAACAACATCCGCATGTCTCAGATTTGCCGTAATGAGTTTTTGAGCCTTATCGAAATGGGCAACCAGAAGAAGAGGTGGACGCAAGTGGATGATAACGGGGTAGAGCAACCTGTTATCCTTAACGTTGTCATTCCCTACAGGGATTCATCTAATCGCTGGGGCTCTGGATATCTTAGTAATACTCGGTTTACATATTTACGCCAGGTATGTTGTTCACCATACCCACCGAACAATGCTAATCTTGAAGTTGCCAGCCCCTAACATATTACATGGAAAAGCGTCCTGAGGTTTTCAAGAATAGACTAACCAAGTATGAATGGACGGTTCTGGAAGATATTCGTGATATTCTTGAGGTATGTTTGTATATTAATATAATGGAAACCGTTGATCTAAAACCCCCATAGGGTCCCTTCATTCTCCAGGAGCAGATGTGCATAGAGCGTACACCTATGCTGGCCGGCTCGTTAGCTGCTTATGAGAGCGTCATCACCGCATTGCAGAGATCCCACGACAAACCAAAATACTTTTACCTTCAAGAGATGCTTAGTGCTGGCATTGAAGGAATGCAAGCCAATTATGATGATCGACGCTACTCCCGCTTACTTATTCTTGCAATTCGTATGCTCTTCCATTTCTGCATTAACATTTCGCTTACTTTGCATTAGTTGTTCATCCTGCATTGCGCTTGAAGTGGTTTGCAAGCAGATGGACCCCTGAACAACTGGTGTACGTCAAACGTGTTGCATTGGAAGAGGTATGTATTGTCACTCATGACTGACAATTACTAATGATTGTCACATTGCAGCTTTCCAAGTATAGATCTTCAACGACTCGTGCTCCATCCTCACCAGGATGTAGGAATAGGGCGGCTAACACCAACAACTCGTCTAAAAGCAAGTTCAGACTTTATGACAACCTTTTCGGCATAAACAGCGGTGATTCTTATGAACCTGTTCTCACCACGGAAACTGAATTTGAAGATTATTGTCATGCTGCAAATTGGCCCGATATTGAAACTGTTGATATTGTTGAGTGGTGGGATGTGAGTCCGCTTGTGACATTTTATGTTCAATATCTAAAGTTTTCATAGCTCAATTCTGACCGTTACCCCACTATCTTTAAGTTGGCTCTTGATGTTTTACCTGCACAGGGGTCATCTGTTCCAGCGGAGCGCGCCTTCTCATCTGCCGCTGAAAGTGACACTAAACGTAGAAGCTGTATCTCGCCAATACTCATGGAAGAGCTTCAGCTGCTGAAATACTATGTGAAACGTACAGAACTTGATCTCACAGAGAAATGGCGCTGCAATGAGGAGGATTTAGAAATTGAAAACAGCTTCCAGGACATGGTGGAAGGATGGGAACTTGATGAAGACACAGGCGGATCGGATTTGGAGTGGGAGGAGGTGCATGACATTGAGGAAGGTATGGACACTGAAGATACTAATAGTTTGGATGGCTGGCAAAATGGAGAATATTAATGGACGGCATGTATTGAGTTGATAAGAGCTGCGTTGTATATACTTTTATAATTACTTGATTTCTGAGATGCAAGTCATTCTGCAGTCCTCCTGTCCAGAAATGTGTGTCAGCAACTTACGAACGATAGAGAAGCGTAGAAGAAACTTGACGTGACACCTGTTTGTTGATGATGACATCATGTGATCTCCCTAGTTACCGGTGTTCATCAGTTCAGCCACGTTTATGCTGTTAATAACCATTCTGTTTAGCTACTTAACATTTAAATTACATTATAAAGTAGTTCCGAAGCAGATAGCCACACCTTAGACTCGCTAGGACCAAAGTGGGATTTTCTTACAGCTAGCCGCTTGGGAGCCAGCTTGGAGCCAAGCCGAGCCGCCCTCAAGTGGCTCGGCTAACTTTAGCTGTCCGACAGAGCCAGAGCCGACCGATCGGCTAGGCTAGCCAGCCGTAGCCAGCCGTGGGCAGCACTAGCGAAAAATAACATTTTGAAAGGACGCGCTGTATCTCGCTATATACTTTGAATTAAAATATGAAATTTTGTATACTTAGGGTTTTGAGGTCTGGCTACCATCTTCCGTACTCAGAATTTTCCAATATTCAATATGTTCTGTTCGCCAAAATATTGGCTGATTTTTGCACCCTGGGTTCTCCTACATGAAAGAAATACCATTAAGACAATTTAACTATCCTAAAAATAGTATAAAATGCTAATATAACAATCTAACACCTCAGCGTATGTTAAACAAAGTGGCGGAAAGAGATCCCGAAGTTCTACCTGGTCCCCATGCTTGATGTACCCCATACCCCCCTCCCCTGCTTCTGTTAGGGTGAGGTGAAGTCTTGAAATGTTTTATCAGCATTTTATACAATTTTTAGGCTAGTTAAATTGTCTTAATGGTATTTCTTTCACGTAGGAGAACCCAAGGTGTAAAAATCAGCCAATATTTTGGCGAACAGAACATATTGAATATTGGAAGATTCTGAGTACGGAAGATGTTAGCCAGACCTCAAAAACCTAAGTATACAAATTTTCATATTTTAATTCGAAGTATATAGCGAGATACAGCGCGTCCTTTCCAAATGTTGTTTTTCGCCGAGATCACGTGATCGTGGGACTCCGCCTTGCGTATCCGGAACAGCTGTAAACACTTAGTGTGCTCTATTTGCGGCCTGAGGATTCATACCAGATGGATAAATGAGATAAGAGTATTAATGGGCATGTCATGGAGTAGACCATTTGCCTAAAGTACACCCAGAATGCCAGAAATGGTGGGCAGTGACATGGATGGTGGAATTAGGCAGCAACATGTCACGTGATATTATTACTACTTCGGGCACTCGAGGATTTGGGTCAAAACTAATTGATATATACTGTATATTGGGCAAAACTTAAATATATAAATATGCACTTGAACAAACTTGAACGTGACTGAACAAACTTGAACAAACTGAACTTGAACAAACTTGGACAAACCTGGACAAAATGAAACTTGGACAAACTTGGACAAACTTGGACAAACTTGAACAAACTTACAGACTGAGGATAATTCTCATGACGAGGGCATGAGAAAGCGCTAACGTTTCTTACCTTAGTAAGCACCCACTGTTACCATTTTTGGACCTTGTCCGGCTGATGGTTTACCTCCATCTCCTCGATGGCATAGTCTCTTCCCTTCCCATCACTATTGAATATTGAATATTTAACACCTGAAACTCGCTTTTCGAGCCATCGATGACGCGGATTCCTGGATCTGACACATTACATCTGCACGATTGATATCCATGGCGAGTTTCTTCGTAATCTCAAAATGCAAAAGAGCGAAGAAAGGTATAAACTGATAATCCTCGGTGTGAGGGTTTTTCTCTCTATGTAAATTAATCATTCAATGAAGTCTAACGGCTAACGAAGGTCACGACTCGGATGCTGCGACTCTTTCAAGGGCTGCTCGCCTAATCTTCCGACACTCTGAGTCTCTGACGTACAGTAGGTTACGCCGGGTAACTGGGTACGCCTTTTAAATATCATCGGACGGATTATAATAACGCCGAATAATGGAATAATTACAGCAGATGCTCATTTTTATTGAGCCATCGCGCATCCTCAACTTCTCCTGGCTTGCGGTTCCCCCTGAACGCATTATATCATATCAACCTCCGAGTCCGTTCACGTGGAAGATATATTATACAGTCTGGAAATTTTCTTTTATTGCCCTGCATACACTAATTTGGTTTGATAGGGCGTAAGGATTTGGAGTGCCCAGTACCGTGGTCGAAATCTCTTTCGATGTCAGTCCATCGGACTTCACAAAAAGAAATCATAGCTCTGTTTCGGCCTGGGTATCAACGTAAGTGTCGGTTTTATCATTTCCCTCTCTATAGTTAAACACCCTTGCGAATAACAGGAACAAGCAATTTGAACTCGAACTATGAATCTTACATCGGTAAGTATTTCAGACGACAGGATAGACGGATTTTATAATTTACTCATCAACGAGAGTTTATGTAGAATCGCATCCGACTCTACTTCCTGCCAGTGGGATACACATAAGCAATCCTAAAAGAAGAGTAATTGTGTTTGCCAGTGAGTGGTATCTGTCCAATATCTCTCAGTATTCGCATCCATGTTCACCGACTACTTATTCTAGCTTTCTCTCCTCCGGTACGGGATGGTCTACTTTCAGAAGACCAACGTGTCCTCTAGCTCTTTTCGATACCGAAGCTTCAGAGCTAGCAGCGGAGAAAGTCCAGGCTTTGGAGCGAATTCGCAACAAAATGAAGGGGCTCTGGCAACAAGACGAAAATAATCTGGAAGAATAACGGAGTAGGAACCATAAACGAGGGGTGCAATAAACCTCAAGTCTCCATCGACTTCTGCACTCACGATCCCAGTTAAGAAGCTCTTAAATCGAATATCAGAGACTTCAGGAATATCCTCCCGAAAATGACATGTTTTGGATACCAGCTTTAGGGGAAAGAACCTGCGCGTAAGTTCAGATGTCCTATTCCTCCACGCTCTTCATTACAGGCTCTGGGCCGCATTTCATCGATGATGGCCGGAAGATCCTCCTAACTATAACGCCGTTTTGCAATATTTCATTCTTACCCATAACTTGAACATGTGCTGAGTTTATCTATTTGATTGCTGAAGGAGTATTAGTGCGCCGTCATTTAACGAAGAACATCCGAGGATCTGTGCATTTTCTGCGCTCATGGCACGAATATACGAACACTCTAGGATTTGACCTCACAGATGTCTGTGAGGGTTCAAAAAATGTGATTACGTATTTTCGACAGAAAGGAGAGCAAAAATACTAAAGGAATACCTTACTATATATCCAGGATAAATTTCGTGCAGCTGATCCTCCCTTTTGGCTTGCGACGAACTCGAATTCATCAAAAACTTCCGTTATTCGTGATTCATGGATTCAAAACTCGACAGCACCTGCAAAAGGGAAATAAATATACAGCGTTACATCGAATATAAGCTAAAGGTATACAACTAAGCATTGTGAAAATATGCCATTGGGAAACTATTGTGACAGGCTCTCATACTACGCAGGAGGATGCGGTATTCTTCAATTGAGGAATAAGGTAACTGTAACTGAGCAAAAAATAGTGCGCTGTTATGACAACATACGAAAAGCCTCTGCACAATTTTTAGAATGAAAAGGAACTCTGGTTAGGATTTTACGATGCGATTGTCGGTGAGTACTATTTCCAGTCATGCTATCGTCGTGCCTCCGCTTATACAATCCTAAGCCCATCGAAATGTGTACGAGACTGCGAGAATCCTACATCGGGACTTGTCTTCACATAAGTAATATTATAATCCACACTACCGGGAGTCGTTGGTGGTCTCGGGATCCTGATCGAGTTTAATTCTGCTGTTCATGTTGGGACTTCACCTGAGTCTTCCGAAATAACGAAAATTGTGTAAGTAAGTCAAGCACTCATAATAATTTTTATAATTCTGATATCCCAGAAAGGGAACGTGCCGATATAGGTCCAATATACTTTGAGGTGGTGGAGCAGGCCCACGCGCATACTTCGATGATTTTGAATCTTTTTTTGGACATTGGACTGCATTGCAGGGACGTATTCGGGAACGGGAAACGTCAAGAAAAATATTCCAGACGTCCTTTGAAGATGGGGCAGCAAACCACGTGTCGCTTCATCCTCCTAGCTGGGCTAAGTATTTTACAGTCGATAAACATGCAGCTACCAATTGATCCATGGTTAGTAGCAGCATTGAAGATCTTCCCACACGGTTTCATTTTTTTCGGGGCCCGCTTAAAGAGTCCTTCTCCTTCTCCTGAGACTATCTGGAAAAAACACGACGACGAATTTTTATCTTTTGCCGTGCAAGAGTGAGTTTATTTTTTCTTATTTGATTTGTAACTATCAATTCTAGTAGACCCGCTGAATCGGATTCCTGTTATTGAAACCCAATTTAATGCTGCTTTTTTGTATTCTCTTAAAACCGAAGAGCAAGCAGAACTGCCATCTCAATTGATCGTGGAACCAGAGTTGGTGCTGCTAACAAGCCAGGCTACCCTCTATCCGTAGCCTAAAAGGTACATACTCTCCCTGCCATGCAATTTATCTAATATGCGATTTTCGTGCATGTCCTTATGCTGAGGTTATTCAGGTATTTCCATGTAGATCGACCTGCTCTAGATATATCGGATATGAATAGCCTGCTACTCCAAGCTACCTTGACTGCATCCATCACAGATTCTATAGACCTAATGTCATTTTACTCATGGACCTGTAGAACTACTCCCTCCCCCCCCTCATTAGCAGCTACCGCATACACCTGTGTCACTTGCTCCTGTGCATATGTTTCATTCTGGTGTTGCTTCTGTGGATCCACCACAGAGGCTGGTATCACTCCCTCCCATATGTTCCACATCAACATAGCCTATGTAGATGCTTCTATTTGTTGTATGTGTCATGCAAAATTACTGTATAGATCTATATCACTTATTCCATTGCATCTGTTCCATTTGACATATGTTCTATAGGCCAACCTCTTTCTCGCAGTCACCCTTCAGAACCACCACACATGCTGGTATCACTCCTTGTGCTCCTGCATTAATTCTGTACATCCACCAATTGCCCCACCCTTCATGTAGGACGGTTGATCACAATAATCGCCGAGTATCTCAGCAATTGTGCTGAGGATTTTTGTCTGGCAACATCACACAATGCTGCAGGTTTTGCACAACATTAGAGAGATCTTGGATCACTTCATGAACGACGAAACAGTCATGCATGCTGTTGCATGGGTTCGTAAAGAGATAGGGATGGTACGTTGCCTCTACTCAGTCTTCCGTAAACTAATCTATTGATGAAGGTGCGCACAAAGGAGGCCAAACAATACTGGCTGATCCTGGCGCATGTCCCTGGACATTGGTCTCTTGTGCTCATCGATTGGCAGAGCAACACCATTCGGTTCATGGACAGCATGCCTAGACGATTGGGTGCCGAAGAGGACGAAGCTCGAGTGCAGCAGGAAGGGTGGGACGTATTAGCTTTAGTGCGTGAGGGCTTCTCTCAATCATAATGGGCATAGGTTAGTGAGGAGGTACATTGACATAATGTCTTTCTCTGAGATAGGTCAATGCTGATCTCCCTTGTAGTGGCCTCAATGCCAGACCAGCTCATACAATTGTGGGGCTTTTTTTGCTGGCCGTCATGAGTTAATTTGCAGATGGTATCCCTAGTTTCATGACTCAACCGAACATGAAAGCCTAGCGATCAGAAGCGATCGCGATCCTTGACAGGTTACCACCGTTAATATATGAAAGGATGCCCGTTGGTGTGGATCCGGATGCGCCGGTATGGGTAGTAGATGAGTAGAGTACACCTTGAAATTAGGTAATTCCAGTATGTAGTCATCAAGTGCGCTATGCTGACTCGTTTGACGTGAGGTGATTTTAGATGCACAGACAACTGAAACAGGTTATTTTGTTATGCCTTACAGGAAGAAGGATGTTATTTGCACATATCAAAGGATGTTGTGATGGGATACTATCTCCGGTGAGGTGATTCTCTGTTTATGAGTTGTATGACAGAGAAATAGGTGATTTACCAGCTTCTGCACAAGCGAATTTGGTTATTTAGGATATCATGAGGCGCGCTGTGAGGCTATCTTACATATTTGTGATAATTGGTAAGGTCATTCCCATTCGTGAGTGGTTGAACGGGAGAGGAGAAATGGGTCATCTCTTGACCCCTAACGACAGAAGCAGGTAGGATCAGGTTATTCCTTGACTGCGAGGACACAGAGCAGATAATTTTAAATGAGGCGCAGCGGGTAAGTGACATGATTTGCACACTCCGATGCCGCTTCATCTTTGAGACACAGGTTATTCGCCGCATTGCTTGAGTAACTTCCAATGGCTCTTAGTTGGATCTTTAACATTAGGAATGACAACATGTATGTAGTGCTGTCACATTAATACATCAATATATATACTTGTGTGGGGAGCTCTGTCAAATCACAATTGAATATGATGTAAGAATTGTTTCCGGTTGAAGTAACAGGTATGTTAGGAGGTTATAGCTCCAGAGGGCGTGAAGGTTACTAGCTCGTGAGGTTCATTGTATGGAGACAAATTTATAATACATGGGGAATGGGGAATGTAAGCACGGTGAGGTAATGCAGGCTTTCGGGGGCGATGAGACGTCGAAGGAGTCTGATTCTTGACAGGTGTCACATCCCAGCCTCAAAATCAAGTTACGGGTACAGACACTCAAGGAGGAATTCTTAAGTCTGCTGGTGTAGTGCAACTGTTGGAAGTAACCTGATTCGGGATTGCGACGTTGTAGTTAACCTGATCTGCGAGAGGGTTTTGCGGCGACTATTGGAAGCAACCTGATTCAGGAGTGCGACGCTGTGGATAACCTGATCTGCGAGAGGGAATTGCGGTGACTGTTGGAAGTAACCTGATTTAGGAGAGGGATTTACGGCGACTCGTGAAATAAGCTGATTTGTGAGCAGGGTTTACTATCACTCTTAAAATGAGGTGTTTTGGCCTTCGGGTAAGGTTACGGAGTCCCATAAGTGGATGCTTTGGACCGAGTTAGGTGATGCGGCGATTCAGCTAAACGGACTAAGGCTATCGGTTCGACACTTAATGAAGGAAGGTGATTCTGAGGAGCTCGGATTTTCTGTATGGCAGGTAATGTGATTTGCATATGAGAGTAGATGGATGAGGTTATTCTTGTTCATTCACACTCGTGGTTGTGAATGACGAAATGCCTTGGCTAATGGGCCGAAAGGGAAATCCTCCTGCGACGAACTTTGCGAGGTACACCCCCCTAATGGGCCGGTCTCTTCCTTGGCATGTATGTACCTTCAGGGGTCGGAAGGTGGCAGCCTGTACTGGCTGCTAACGCCGGCGGGGCTGCTTGGTAAGCCGCCGGTGGTGTTATTTGTGGTCCAACACGATCCAGAGCCTGATTCCGACTGCATCTTAGCTTATATTCCCCCTCCACCTCAATTCTTTCTATTTTATTTTTTTGGCCACGTTTAGCATAGCTTGTTGACAGACACCAAATGCTCTGGCACGCTCGGGAGATGTTTGAAGAATCAGAAGAATAGGTTCCTGGCTGAATGCCTATTATAACATAGACAGCCTGTGCGAGAAGATCATCGAATACGTACATATCATCTCAGTTGTCCCGGAAGGAAACATATATCAACTTGACCTGAGAGTGAGTACACCAAGAATCCTTATCTTTCCCTACTGCGTTAATCTGTCGTAAGATGCTTATCGTTCGCAAAGTCTTTTCCAAAGGAAAGAAGCCAGCTCGGAAATCGGATTCTAGCAACGATGATATAGACTGGATATCCCATGCAATGAAGGTTGCTAAACTCACTAGTTCAGCAGCAAAGTTGATCCCTGTGGCTGGTCCGTTCATTGAAGGGGGTGCCGATGTCTTTTATATGGCTCTTGAGCCACTGAAGGTATGTAAACATTGCTCTAAGCTTTCATTCAGGCAGATGATATCTCTACCTCCATTAGCAAATGAGGGCAAATAAAGAAGGCTTTAAGAAGTTGACCCAGGACATCACAATGCTCCTCGAAACCTTGCATAGGGCTATTTCAACAGGTTTCTCACAGACAGAAAATTCAGATGAATTTACAAAGATGTGTTCCAACTTCAAGAAGTTTGCATATCTTCCTTCGATGACTTATCCGGATATAATATCTTTATCACAGGTTGATGGATCAACTTCTCGAAGAATACACACAATTTGTAACAGAATCTAGGTCTCGAGTAATCAGGAATTATCTATGTTCAGAAGAAATCAAAGGAATGATATCAAAATATCAGAAGGAGGTCACTGTATTATGAGAAAATCTAATGGTAAGCAATGAAAGATTGGGATAAGTCACAATTTATTTAATCAGACCCAGTTCTACTGCACTGTTTCAACTCATCTGCTGCAAGTTCATAAAAATAGTGGAAGTTTATATGGCGCTTCTCAAACAAACCGGACCGCCAATGATGATATCCCAGAATTTGAAGAGGTTAGTGTCTGCCTATGCATATTCCGGAGAATCTGCTTACTACATGATACTGCACTAGTTCATTGAACTCAAACAAGGACATATTCAATTGTAGGAAGAAATAAAAAGCCACAGCGACACTTACTATTATTGTGACTCCCACTATTATCGCGCACCACCTTCGTTCAAAGAGCACCATGCAGTGACCTGGGCTAATGGGAATGCCCATCTAACGACCGTTAGAGAATACAAAGGAGATACAGCAGGAGAGGTATGTAGTCGATGATTAGAGTTGACTCTCACTGAATACATCTACATAAGCTTTTGAGAGCTGATTTGCGAATTCTGGCACATTTGAAGTGAGCCACTAATCAGACCCTCGGTTCCAGTAGAATTGAAAACTGAATGACTCGCAGACACCGAGACATCACCCAGGTAATGGGATTCTGCAAATCTAATAATTTTCCTTCAATAATTTTCTATGAAGGTATGTCTTGAATGATTTGATCATATGAGACTGGACCTTAACTATAATCACCTAGACCTTCGCCCTATCGGATGGGAGGAGTATAGATTGATAGACAAGTCATGGGACACCCTAGAAGACATTTTCACAATTTTCACAAAGCACCGGATGGTATGTGATAAACAATTCTTCAGATAGATTGCTTAATGTTCTATCGCATATAGAGGCACAATATTCGGGTATGTCGAAAGCGTCGTGTTAACTCCCGCTGCTCACTGTATTAACGAAAAATAGGCAGGTATTGAACATATAAAAGTGACAATATCTTCAGTTCTTGAAGAGGAGAGAGTACTCGAACTGTTTAGGGGCATTGCATATTATCCAAAGAATACAGCACGACTAGACATATATCTTGGTAGTGATAATTGCCCTAAGCTCTCAATATTACCGTCAGGTAACTACCTCAATCATCCTTGTATAACACAGTTTCATGTTTATTCTCACAGAAATGTTGAACAACTCCCAACTTTCTGAATATTTAGTGTTAACTTATGATCAAGACAACATATTGGATGAGAGTACTCTTCAGGCCTTACATATCCAGTTCAAAGGATGTGCTGTACGGAGAAGTCAATTTGAAACAGCTTCTTTATTGAAACATTTTCACAACATTATTCCGATATCCCATGATGACCTAGATCTTGGTTCATCCGTTGATGGATATAATTTCGGAGGAGTGTATGCTCATTATAATCAAGCATGTCAAATGTGTCAAGGATGTTTGTATCTCAATAATCCTAATTCAACTTATAGGATGCAATTGGTTGCAAGCTTCTCCTTAGAAAGCCGTGATTTTTATTCAGGTAATTGGATATTACCCACCTCCGCCGAGGAGAACAATCTCAAACATAGTACTACTAGTAAAGGGATGCGGCTAAGGTATGTCAGCTGTTACTATTATATGCGTAATTAATTTATGGCATAATTTGTTTATAGCTTCACCCAATCTCAATGGCAGAAGTCTGATTCATTTCTTCTGATTCATTGTTCTTACTTAAACAATGACCGGCATACCCAACTATACGAGTCTTTTGTGGCACAACTCTGCCACCTCAAAGAGAGATTGAAGAGTGAACAACCCTGTTTCCAATGCAAATTAACGAGCCTTGAATTAGGTACGCTTTTGAGACAATAGATACCTATTTAACGAAGTCTGACGAACCACATTCAGTGAATAGTGTCGTATGGGAACTTAGAATACGACTAGGGAACCACACGAAAGCGGCTGTGACATGGCCTGTCGATGAAATATTTCTCTTCATCGATAATCCTGGAATATCTGAAAATGGATATATTAAAAGGCCGAACATTTACTGGTCGCCTTGTCCTGAAGGGAGCACTCGCCTTACTACACTCGAACTACACGTATTTGGAGCTGAGGTTCCGCGACTAAGCTGTCATTGTCGGGGCGCCACCTTCGACTTTAAAATCCATAATATTAAACCTCTTCAAGAATTCTACGAATCACTTGGATTAGACCCATTTTCCGATGATGTCGCCCGTGCCGCAGGAGCTCTGCTTCCTCGTCACCTCAATTTAGGTATGTTATCATCACCTTTGCCATCGATTTCAGCTAATATTATAGAGAAGGAAATCTAAAGAAGAAAAGGCGCCACTCTTTTACAGTACACAGGGATATCACACATGATCGCGACAAATTCAGGGATTGCCGTTCGGATTCTGAAAGAATCAAGTTCCTGTCTAGATATCAGAGTTCCCGTACATTGGGAATTGCTCGCGGCAGCAGAAGTCTTACCAGAATACCTACGCTGGTACGATTTGAGGACGACAGGGCACGAATTCGAGTACGGGGAGGTTAATATGGATCCAAAATATGACGAATTACCCATCACATCACGAAAGCTGTCAAACACTATAATTGCAATTATAGCGTCTATAGCCTCCATAGCCACGATACTTTATGTACACTATGATACTCTCCATAGCTACCATAGGTAATTGCCTGATGTTTCAGTATGCTAGCTGCAGGGGAACTATGGATAACTATGATAGCGGTTCTAGCGGCTCCTTGTCTCAATAGTAGACAGTAGTATCATTTTTCAATTTTTTTCGAAACAAAACAAAACAGAATAAAATCAAATAGAATAAAATAATCCATAATATATTTAAACCACCTATGTACATTATAACTATTCAAAGAGACTAGCTACACTACAATTTATAAAATGAGCACTCTAAGAAACTCGGTTATACTCACCACAACACACCAAGAATGCCAGGATACATTTCAGTAATAGAAACAAGATATGCAATAGAAGACTAACATATTGTAAAAGACTGGCGATGAAGTGGAGGGACAATGCAGACTGGCCTCGGGTCACCTTTGTCACACTGGCATTGCGTCCTTCCTATCTCAATACTAGCTGGCATGCTTAGACATGCTTAGATATTAAGATGGAGAAACAGCCTACACACTATAGAACTATTGGCCATATTACGTTGAGTCATCAAACACTATCATTCTGTAACCTAGGTGCAACGGTCAGAGAAGATCTATAAGCACTGGGTATGAGAAACATACCATCTGGTATCAATAATGTCGACGTTGTAATGAACTAAAGATTAAGAGCTCAAGTTTTAGGTATAGTTCACTGTGAATCAGCAGAAGGACTCACCAACTTCAGCCCAGAGGCTCCTTCCCAACGACGCCAGTGACCTTCAAAACTCAAGAGAACCGTTGCAAAGTAAGGTTTAACAGTCTATAGGTCTTTTTAATGTTCCTATCGAGATACTTATATCAAACTTACGTTGGTTTGGATGCTGATGTGCCAATTTCAAGTGCAGCAGTGTAGTAGATCAAGGTGGTACGAGTTTAAGTTGCGACAAGTCAGACTGGCGCCGATGTTGTTCAAATCAGCAGAGTTGTTACCTTGGAAAATAGCGAACCTAGCGAAGAATAGTGAGCCTAGCGAAGGCTAGCGGCTCTTAAGCGACATAGCAGTCGCTACTCTCTGTAGGAACTGTGGGATGCTATGAAAAATCAAGCGCCGTTAGCAGATTTCCTGATGCACGGTGCCGAGATTTCATGCATGGGTGCCAATACAAGGGGAAATCATTGGAAGAAATGGTTTGGGAATTCTGGTACGGCTCAGACTATGACTATGAGTCGGACTCGGGCTCGAACTCTGCGTAGTGTAATGTATTTTGGGTGAATATCAAAGAGGCTGGGTATGACAGGCTCTGATTAATATGATATTCAAGATGTCTTTATGGTGTTTTAATACATCGATTGTTTGCGAAAATTGTAAATTGTAATGTCAGCCAGCTCTTAGCCAACCCATGACCATGGATTTGATGACGGCCGCACGTACGTATTACTTTACCCAAGTTTAAGTAACAATAATATCTTGACTCTGGGGCCTCTCACTGAGACTCCATCGCTCATCATGCATACCACAGCCTTGCACATACGTCTTCCAATGGTCCTCTTCCTCTGTATTAACTGCGCCTCCATGGTTCACCCCTCTTAGTCAACCTAGTTGGCTCGAAATCAAAATATTATATCGCTAGCAGCCCTCCTTAAAGCTCTCCATCTCTAGCCCCTTCGCATGTTTGTGCATGCCGTCTGACCAATAAGCCCGCGTTCTGAATCGTCTTAAACATCCCCAGCGGATTCCCTTCCATGAAGTAAATACATACTCAATATCCTATAGCAAAAACATACTAGAATGTAGGCAACATCCAAGCAACATCAAACGTAATGTAGACTCTAGAGTGTAGTGCTGAGAAGGGATTTCAATACCTGTAGTGCTAGTGGTGAAATGCAACGCATTAAGCTTGAAATTGTATGTATAGAATGTATGAAGGTAAAATGTAAATGATAATTGAATAAAACAAATGCTGAACCTGAAATGACAATGAATAAAAGAACCGCCACAGTCAATATGCATATGTATATAATATATGCAGCTCCTCAACCCAAGATGAAGCACAAAAAAGAAACAAAGATAAGGAATATGAATTCAAATACACATGCTATACACGCATGCAGCTAAAAGGATAAATATGGAATCACTCATTCCCCTCTTCATCTCCCTTCACAAACTTCAGATAACTCTCCGGCACAAGCATGTATTCTTCCGCGCCCTCCCCACTCCCTCCCTTCTCACCTGCACCCGCACCCGCACCTGCCACCGACGCATTTGATTCCTCCTTTATAACAACTGCCCGCCCGACGCCGCCCCCCCCCGCCCCATAACCCTAACCTCCTGTCCTTCAACTAACACTATCTCCGCTGTCCCCTCAGGCTCGAAATCAAATAGGGCTAGATATATCCCAGGGGGTAAGGTGTAACGAAGCGGAGTTAGAACTTAGCGTAGTTGAACTTGCGAGGACTTAGAGTTTCGAGCAACTAGAAGAACTAGCGGAATCCAACGTAGATTTTAGAGGGAAAGCTAAGCTGAAGTAAAGTACATGAATGAGAGTGACTTATATACTGCTGAGATTCGGAAGTAAAACGGAAAAGGAAAGTAAGTATTAGCTGATGATTTGTAAGTGTCGCATCCTTACATACGCCCCCCTAAATTCACGAAGGGAATTTGAGAAGAGCTAAAAACGAAGATCAGTGCAAAAATGTAGATAAATAAATCGAAGCGACTCTATAAAGTGATAACGTGAATACTAAATTCATGTTTTAAGATAAAAAAAAAATTCAATTAGTGGAACCACTGGGGCCAGCCATAGAGACGTCCTCACTGTTTTGAGTGCCAGGTTGGGGTTGTTTGTCTGATGAGTTGGTATCGATCGAGCTTGAGCCAGGACTAATAGGAATATTCAAAAAATTGGATGGTTGGAATGTAGTTCCAATAGGGGAAGCGGGATGTTGGGGAGGTTGGGAGGAGGAAGCACCGTTATTGACTGGGGCCTTTGAACCACTGCCCGAAGTGTCAGTCTTCGGAAATACATTAACTAATGAAAATAGCGCGGCATTTAGCGTCGGAATATAATCAGAAATGTCAGAAAACTCGCCAGAATCCTTAGTTTCAGCTTTATGAGTCTTCAAGAATTCCTTGAATGAATCCCGCAACTTCGGATCCGAGAGAGCGTGCGGCTTATTATTATGACGACGATGCGCAGGAGGTGCGTGGGAGCGATGAATCTTATTGGGATAATGCTTGGGACGCATAGAAGCCTCCATAGCATTCTTGGCTGCAAGAGCCTCCCAAAAACCCATGACATGGCCTCCAGTATGGGCAGACATGCCGGAAATCATCGAAAATGGGTGATTTGGAGCACCATAAGGCGAAATATTACCATAGGAACTATTACCCGCACTGCCTCCAAGAGGGATTTCGGGGGGAAAAGCTTGGGGAAGTGGGGATGGAGCAACCTGCTTTTGAAGAGTAGAACCCTGGGTTGCAGTGGGCCCAATGAGGGTCTCGAAATCGAAATTCATTGAGGAAGAGTTGATTTCCTCAATACTTGCAGGGACTTGATGAGCACGGGCCCATGCAGTGTATCCTTCCGGAGCAGCACCAGGATGAGGACGGTTTTGGTAGGTATGCATGAAGAGCTTGTTGAGATAGGATTGAAAGATGGGGTAATCAGCATTAGGAACGTTCATTGTAGAATGGAAATGTCGAAAAGAATTGGGGGGAGGTCTCTTACTGAACCTTGAATTTCTGGAGCCCTTATATGCGTTTCTAGTAGTCGGATAGCTCGGAAATAATTGATTTACCGAGAAATTAATCGGAGCATCAACTTCCAGTGATTCAGGTATTTCCACAATGTCCTGAATTTCTGCAGGGGGTTGTCCCTTTCCCTTCGGCAGGGAAGATCCATTTTTAACATTCATAGCGTCTAGATAGGCTGAAAAGGCAGTCGTTCCATGGACAGAACTGTATGGAAGCCAGGATTTGTCACCTGTAAACCAAAGGATCTCAAACCAAGTGTTTTCACCAGCACCAGCATGAGAGAGAACTCGCTGAATAGGCCATTGGGAGGGAGATCCTCCTAGGCCAGTAACTTGTCCAATTGCTCTGCCAGGAAAGCGTCTATCATCATTGGGTATATGCAAACGCAAGAGACTAGAATGAAAAGTTGGAAAGATACCCCTGGATCTTAATTCGGCAGGGAGAGCCAATCTGAATGTTGTATTTGGGGTAATTTCTTCCAAAATCTCGTAAGGACCAATATATTTTGGTGTAAGCTTGCGTGCACGTCCTTTAGGGAGAGACATATTCTCTGTTGAGACATAAACTAAATCCCCAATAGAAAATGGTGCAGGACGACGTCTGCCATTAGCTAAACGAGCTTGTTTAACTCTATGCGTGAGAATTGAATCATGAGCCTGTAATAAAGCATCCCTTAAGCGTTGAGTGAAGCTGCGGACGCCAGGAAGGTCAGATGAAGAGTTATTTGTAAGGAGTGGCGGTGGCAGAGTGCCGTAATTGAGGAAAAATGGAGAATATCCAGTGATATCCGAGGTAGCAATATTAAATGCGAATTCAATAGCTGGTAAGCGAAGGACCCAATCTTTTTGGTCTGGTCTGACTGCCATTCGAAGCATTTGAGTAATCGTTCGATTCGCACGCTCGGTAGATCCATCGGTTTGCGGGTGATATGAAGTGGACATCCGCAATTCAGTACCAGTCAATGCATGAAGCTGTTCCCAGAAAGCGCTAGTGAAAAGCGAGTCCCTATCACTGATAATTCTATCTGGGCATCCATGCAGCTTGTAGCATGTGTCAAAGACAAGTTCAGCAATATCCCTAGCTCTATAATCCTGTCGAGAGGGAGCCAAGTGAACCATTCCAGATAAATGATCAATAATTACGCATATCATGTCAAATTCACCATGTCTATTGGATGATAATGGAAGGGGACCAACGAAATCGATTCCTATTTGTTGCCACCGTCTTGTAGGGACTTGTAATGATCTGAGCAATCCATAAGGCTTCTGGTTATCCGGTTTCGAAGTTAAACATGTATGGCACGAATCACAGAATGCTTTTATGTCTTCAAACATTTTTGGCCACCAGACAAAGTCTCTGAGATACTGAAACGTCTTTCGGCCAGCTAAGTGAGCTAACAATGAGTGAGCATGCGAAATGATCAAGGAAAGTGAATCCTGCTGGCCCAAACGACCTTTAGGAATACAGAGGATGTCTCCAGAGGGTCGCTTTTGATATACAAATTCGTCTTTGATATAGAAATTATTATGTCGAGTTATATCCTTAACCAATGGTCCAAAAAATGAGTCTTGTGCATATAGAGGTTTCAAACATGGAGGGAATTTTAATTCTGAATTAAATAACGAAATAAAATCGGCCTGGGGCGAAATTGAAGGCTGTGGAATGTTTGAGCTCATAGAAATTCGTTCAAGGTGCGGTAAATCCTCTGGAATTTGCTCTGATGAAGGGAGTGGCGTAAGGGATGGATTAAAATTATCTCTTGAGGTATTCTGAATGGGAGGAACTGCCGAACGCCTTGCTCGAGGCTTAGGATTGACTGGAACACGTGAAGGAAGAACTGCAATGCCAGGAATGGTCACTGGGGTCTGTTTAGGCTTGGAGTTTCCAGTCTTTTGACGAGTCTGCATTTTATGCGGTATATGCGTCGCATTAAGGTGCATAGAAAGCTCAGTCAAAGTATTTTGACCAGTGTATAGTGGCCGGGAGGGTGTGATGAATGAAGGTTGAATAGAAAATGACTCTAATTCATGAATATATTCTGATTTAGATCGCTGTATACCTGCAGGCTCATCACTGTAAATTCTAGACAATGCATCAGCAAGTTTATTGTCCTTGCCAGGCAAATAACTCATAGTAAAATCAAAATCACTTAAGAAATCAATCCAGCGATGTTGACGAGCAGATAACTTTGGTTGGGACATCAGGAACTCGAGGGGTTTATGATCAGTGAAAATCCGAAAGTGAGTTCCTTGTAAATAATGTCCAAACCGCTTGAGGGATTCAATAATAGCTAGAAGTTCTCGTTCATGAACGGGATAGTTCTGCTGAGACGGCGTGAATTTTCCTGACCAGAAGGCGATAACATTTCCATTGTTTGGATCTTCTCCTTGAGTCAATACACTACCACCGCCAGTCAAGCTTGCATCAGTGACTAAATTCAATGGAGGGGCAGTAGGGGCATAGTCTATTGGTTTTCTATGATGGTCACGATGAAGCTGTACAATTGCTTTGACTTGATCAAATGCTCTCTGTTCTGTGGGTCCCCATCGCCATACTGCTGTAGATCCAGCTCTGGCAGTTAAGATTCCCATAGAAACTCGAATACTTTCGCAATTTGGAGCCAGATAGCTTACAGTTCCTAAGAAACCTGACAAGAGACCTTTGTTGGTC
>KN837263.1:142261-159318 GCA_000827215.1 Sphaerobolus stellatus SS14 | reverse complement strand
CGAGCGCGACGGGACTGCTTGGTAAGCCGCTGGCGGTGCTATTTCGGGTCCAACACGTTCCAGAGGCTTCAACGCATGCTCACTGTATGTCAGTATATACTCATCCTCTTCTTTCTCCATACTTTCTCTCGACGTGCACATCCAGCATAGCTTATTGACAGACACCACATGATCTGGCACGCTTAGGTGGTGCGGGAAGAATCAGAAGAACCTTAGGTTCCTGGCTGAGTGTCTAAAGTTATACGTTAGGCAGCCTGTGCGAGAAGAAAGTGCGCATTGCATAGGTTACTTCCATGTTATCTCGGGCTGTGCCGGAAGAAAACATATATTAACTCGACCTGAGAGAAGTACACCAAGGATCCTTATCTTTCCCTACTCGTTAATCTGTCATAAGATGATTATCATTCGCAAAGTCTTTTCCAAAGGAAAGAAGCCAGTTCGGTTATCGAACCCTAGCAAGGATGATATAGACTGGATATCCCACGCAATGAAGGTTGCTAAACTCACTAGTTCAGCAGCGAAGTTGATCCCTGTGGCTGGTCCGTTCATCGAAGGGGGTGCCGATGTCTTTTATATGGCTCTTGAGCCATTGAAGGTATGTAAATGATGTTATAAGGCTTTCTTTTTATGTAGATAATATCGTTTATTATTAGCAAATGAAGACGAATAAAGAAGACTTTAAGGAGTTGACTCTGAGCATCACAACAATCCTCGAAACATTGGGGAGAGCGATATTGACTGTGCCACAGACAGAACATTCAGATGACTTTACAATAGTGTGCTCAGACTTCAAAAGGTCCACATATTTATGTTCGATAAACACCTGTTCTGCTAATCTGAGTCTATTCACCACAGTTTAATGGAACGGCTGCTCAAAGACCACACACAGTTTGTTGAAGAATCTAAGTCTCAGCCCATCAGGAATTATCTGCGCTCAGAACAAATCAAAGGAATGATATCCAAATATCAGAAGGATATCAATGTGTTGCGAGATAATCTGATGGTAAGCCAAAATAAATTGAGAAGTCACCGTTGACTAATCACTGACCCAGCTTCACTGCGCCGTTTCGACTAATCTGCAAGTTCGTACAAACAATGGTCATTTATCTGGCGCTTCTCAAACGGTCAACAACGATATCCCAGAATTCGAAGATGTTAGTATCTGCCTATGCATATTTCGGAAATGTGGCTTACTTCGTGATACTGCGCTAGTTCATTGAGTTCAAACAAGGACATATTCATTTAGATGAGGAAATAAAAGGTCACAGTAACTACTATTATAGGGGAGCACCCCTGTTTGAAGAGCACCATGCAACAACCTTGGTTAACGGGAATTCCCAACGAACAACTGTTAGAAAATACAAGGGAGATGCAGCAGGGGAGGTACGTAGTCAGCGACTAGAGTTGACTCTCACTGAATACATCTACATAAGCTTTTGAGAGCTGATTTGCGAATTCTGGCATGTCTGAAGTAAGCCACTGATGAGACCCTTGAATTGGAAACTGAATGACTCGCAGACACCGGGACATCACCCAGGTAATGGGATTCTGCAAATCTAATATTTTTCCTTCAATAGTTTTCTATGAAGGTATGTCTTGAATGATTTGATGGTACAATACTGCACTATAACTATAATCACCTAGACCTTCGGCCTATCGGATTGTCGGAGTATGGATCAATAGACGAGTCATGGGACACCCTGGAAGACATTTTCACAAAGCACCGGATGGTAAGTGATAAACAATTCTTCAGATAGATTGCTTAATGTTCTATGGCATATAGAGGCACAATATTCGGGTATGTCGAAAGCGTTGTGTTAACTCCCGCTGCTCACTGTATTAACGAAAAATAGGCAGGTATTGACCATATAAAAGCTACAGTACCCTCAGTTTTTGAAACCGACGAGGTATTGGAACATATGAGGTACATTTTCTATGTTCCAGAGCGTGGGGCGCGACTAGGAATATATCTTGGCAGTGATAATCGTCCTAAGCTCTCAATATTACCATCAGGTAAATATTTCAATTACCTCGTACAGCATAGTTTCATGTTTATTCCCACAGGAATGTTGGACAATTCTCAACATTCTGAATCTTTAGAGTTAATTTATGATCAAAATAACGTAATGGATGAGAGTACTCTTCAGGCCTTACATATCCAGCTCAAAGGGTGTGCTGCACGGAGAAGTCAATTTGAAACAGCTTCCTTATTGAGAAATTTTCACAACATTATTCCGATGTCCTTCGATTTGCTAGCTTTCGATCCATCCGATCCATCCGTTGACGGATATCATTTAGGAGGAGTGTATGCTCGTTATGATCAAGCATGTCAAGGGTGTCAGGGATGTGTGTGTATCACTAATCCTACTAATTCTCTTTGGATTCCTCATACGATGCAATTGGTTACAAACTTCTCTTTGGAAAGCCGTCATTTTTCTTTAGATAATTGGTCATTATTCACCTCCGCCAAGGAGTACAATCTCAAACATAATACTACTACCACTAATAAAGGGATGCGGCTAAAGTATGTCAACCATTATTATTGTATAGGTAATGAATTTATGGCATAATTTATCTATAGATTTACCCAATCGCAATGGCAGAAGTCTGAAACACTTGTTTTGAGACATCATTCTTCCTTAAACGATGGCCGGCGAGCCCAACTATATGAATCTTTTATAGCACAACTCTGCCACCTCAAAGCGAGATTGAAGAAAGAACGATCCTGTTTCCAATGCAAATTAACGAGTCTTGACTTAGGTACTTTTTTGGGACAATAGATACCTGTTTAAGGAAGTCTGACGAACCATCCAGTGAATTGGATCTTCTGGTACCTTGAAGTACGAATAGGGAATCACACGAAGGCGGCTGTGACATGGCCTGTTGACGACATATTCCTCTTCATCGATAATCCGATAATTTCCGAAAATGGATATGTTAAAAGGCCGAACATTTACTGGTCATGTTGTCCTGAAGGGAGTAACCGCCTCACTACACTCGAACTACACCTATTTGGAGTTGAGAATCTGCAGCTTAGCTGCCAGTGCCAGGTCGCCATCTTTGACTTTAAAACCCATAATATTAAACCTCTTCAACAATTGTACGAATCCTGTGGATTAGACCCATTTTCCGATGAGGTCACGCGTGCCGCAGGAGTTCCGGTTCCATTTCACATCAATATAGGTATGTTATAAACACCTTTACCATCGATTTCAACTAATATTATCGAGAAGGAAATTCAAAGCAGAAAAGGCGATACTCTTTTACAGTACATAGGGATACCTTACATAATTGTGACAAATTCAGGGATGACCGGTCGGATTCTTATCTTTACAAGCGTCCAAAAAAGGTGCAGATTCTGCAAGAATTAAGTTCCCGTCTAGGTATCAGAGTTCCCAGACATTGGCAATTGCTCGCGGCAGCAGAAGTCTTACCAGAATACCTACGCTGGTATGATTTGAGGACGACAGGGCACGATTTCGAGTATGGAGAGGTTAATATGGATCCAAAATATGACGAACTCCCATCACGATGTCGACACTTCATACGTCAGTACCAATTTAGGGGGAAATCATTGGAAAAAATAGTTAGCAGATTTAAATATAGAGCTGAGCTCTGGTACGAGTCATACTCAGACGAGGAAGAGGAGGAAGAGGACTCGGATTCGGACTCTGTGTAGTGTACTTTGGGTAAATTTCAACGAAGCTGGGTATAACAAGCTATGATTAGTGTGGTGTTCAGGATGTCTTCTATAGCATTTTATTATGATATCGATTATTTGCACAAAATATAATGTCGGCCTCTTCTTAGTCAACCCATGGCCTCGGATGTGTCAGTGGTACATACTTTACTGTCTGAGTAACAATAATATCCTGACTCTGAGGCCATTCACTAAGGTTCCATCGCTCATCACGCATACCACATCCTTGCGTCTTCTAATAGTTCTCTTCCTCTGTATCAACGGCGCCTCTATGGTCTACCTCGAAATATTATACCGTGAACGGCCCTCCTTCAAGTTCTCCATCTCTTATCACTTTGGCCGAGTTTGCGCATGCCGTCAGACCACAAACCTGATGCATGATGCTCGTATTATTATGATCCCAACCATCCCCAGTGGATTCTCATATTCCATTAAGTACTTACTCAATATTCGATCTCAAAAAATCAGAATGCAGGCAGCATTGAACACAAATAATAAACTAGACTCTAGAGCAGCATGTGGGGGTCAAGAAGGGATTTCAAATTCGAGTTCAATTCTCAATGCAAATGCGGAGCCGGAAACACAAGAGAATACTTATATAGCGGTAGTGGTAGTGGGTGGTGAAACACACGCATTAAGCTCGAAATTGTATGTATAGAGTGTATGTAAGTATATGAAGCTATGATTGAAGAAAATGAATGAATAAATCAAATGCTGGACCCGAAACCGAAATGTCAATTGCTACAGCACTCAAACACCCAAAATGATAAAGATTAAGGCAAAGTACCAAAAAGGAAGAAAGGTAAGAAAATAAGAATAGGTGTAGAACTCCAATCCATACGCTATACACGCATGCAGCTAAAAGGAATAAAATAAATACACCTTACTCATCCTCCCCACCGTCCTCATCATCCTCTTCATCCCCCCTAACTAACTTCAAATAACTCTTCGGCACAAGTGCGTATTCTTCCGCCCCCTCCGCACTCTTCGACGTAGACGCGACCGACGTAGACTCCTCCCTTATATCAACGGCCCACCCGACACCCCCTCCCACCCCACAACCCTCACTTATTGCCTCTTCATCAATGCCATCTCAGCAGTCCCCTCGGGCTCAAAATCGAATAGCGCGAGGTATATCCGGGTAGTAATGGACCTTCTTCGGCATCCTCCCCATCCTCTCTTTGGTCCGCCGCCGCATAATCCACGTTATATTCATCCGAGAGATATGCCCCATCATCATTAGAAGAATCGACTTCGGGCGCATCATCAAAGTTCCTCTCAAAATCATCCCAACTCGGATATACCCCGCCCACAGTGCCCGCTGCTCCTCACCCTCCTCTTCCACCTGTCCTCTCTCCCCCAAACTGGCATTCACCAACCCAACACTCCACTTCATCCTAAACCCAACCAGGTCACTGCCCACGCCCTACTTCAACTTGTCCCACCCCCTACCCAAAAATCCACTGCTCCCCGACTCGTGCGCTCTCCGTCTCGTCCCCCGAAGAAATCGACGTGCAATGGGATTTTCGGCAGGAAGAGGGGTGTGAGGGCGGGCCTTACTTATTGAGGATTTTGCGGATGAGTTTCGGCGTGTCGGGCCCGGACATTGTGTCATGGGTGGGCGTGAGGTAGGCGAAGTCGCGGATGTGGATTGTTCTGCGGGGTGAGGCGTGTGCGGTGGGTGTGATGAGGTTGATGATAGGTTTCTTGGCCGATGTGAATGCGGAGGCGGAGATGGAGGTAGAGGGGCGAGAAAAGCGTTTAGACTATCGACGTGTGGGGGAACGGAAGAGGTCGGCAGGAGCTTTGGTAGTATTAGATGCGGAGGTATTCGATGCTGTGGAGAGGGTGTGGCGCGGCGGGAATTAACGGGGAATTGGTACGATTGGGAGAGCTGGGATTGGCGTTTGGAGGAGAGGGGTTGGCGGCGGGATGGAGGCGCGGAGGGCGGGGCGGGGGCGGGGCGGCTGGAGGAGAGGGAGGTGTGTTTTGCGGATGCGGATGTGGAGGACGTGGTGTTCATGGGTTTGGGAGGAGAAGGATTGGGTGTGAGTGCTGGTGTGGGCGTTGCAGGTTGTTCGGCATGAGAATGAGAACGCGCATGGAGGACGGAGGAGGGCGTAGGCGTCATCGGCGTCGCGGCCGTCTCTGCTGCTGCTAACCCACAGTCGCAGCTTCCGCCTTCGCCTTCGCAGCGACCCCAACATCGATATCCTCCGTCTTCTTCCTCCCAGCCCCATTCAGCTCAGGGGCACTAGCTCTCTTCACCCCGGCATACTCGTGCTTTGCGGATATAGGCGGCGGCACAAACAACGAGCTCGAACTCAGAAACGGCCAATGACTTGCTCGATGTGGTAGTGATGCGTGTCTATCGTCGTGTCCGCGGTATGCTGTCTCGCCGCCACTGATTGGCGCTTCGACGACGACGTTGGCATCGTAGCAGCAATATCTGTACACAGGTGTGAGTTAGTCATACTCAACATACAACTACGCAACTCGAGGACGCACCCTTACTTGGCATGGACCTGCGTACGTCGGGAAACGTCTTGATCGTGTACGAGGCTGGTGGCTGGTAGGTCCCTTCTTCCAGTCAAGAGCGTGACGTTGATGATGCGGGACGGAGAAGACGGAGGTGTATTGGCCGTAGTTGTTGAGGAGAAGCGCATACCGATGCTGGAGGAGATGGATTGGATGATAGTATTCGTGTGGTGGACCATCATGTAGGGACACCGGCATGTGCATATAAGGACGGACATGGGTCGGGGTCGTGACTTCGCGTCCATCTCCATCGCTGCTAGGCCCACACCATCTCCTTTCACCGCTCCCGTTTCCGAGTCCCGAATCCCGCCTCCGTTGCCACACCATCGATCTTGTGAGTCTTCTTGTTACTCGCAGTCGCCAAGCCAGTTGTCACGCCATGTACGGCTTTAACACCGACACCCATAACACCAAAAGGCCCATGAGATGTTAGTTATCCGTTTCCGATATCGCTGTGTCTGCCGATTTTCGTCTTGCTGATAGTGCTTCGAAGGCGTTGTGTCTATACCATTCAAGAGTCCAGTCAACATCAACGCAGCGAAATAAACAAAATAAAGGAATATACACACCCGCGTCTGCAGCTACTACTATTCTAGCTGACGAGCCAATAAATTGACGCGTCTTTCGTTATGATCTGCAGAGCTCATTAAGATGAGGATGAGGACAAGGGCATGGGAGAGCGCTAGCGTTGCTTGTCTTAGTGGACACCCACCATTTTTGAGCTAACCTCTGGTCTCCAGGTATATCCCCGTTCCCACGGTAACTGGTCGACCAGTATTTTAAACGCCTTAAGTTGGTCGACCAGTTTTGCTTCCGTCGGGATCAGTTAGGATACTTCCGCGAAGCGCCTGTGAGGATCCTCGGGCCACGCAACCGCCTTGTAACCGCCATACTCTTTCCTGGTTCACACCATCCTACGCATCTTGTTGTTTAGACCAATGTATTTTTTTTATTTCTACCGAATATCTAGCCTCAAATTGCAACTCATAGCCTCTTAAATACCTCCTGCATACCAGCACTAAAGTCGAGCCACCAAAGCTCCGATCGCAGAATCTACTGAGCTCTAAGATTTCTCCACTCTTTTCCGTGCTGTTTCTATTATCCTTTCACATATCCCTCACTCAACTACTGGTCAAACATAACTGGAGGTGCTAGGTTACAAAGTGCCAGGATCACGTAGGGACAGGTGTGAAAGAAGGCTTCTATATATGATCCTTAGCAGCTTGATGAAAGATGCCCGTCTCTGACCGGAGGATAAGGACTTGCTGAAGGATTTTTTGGGTGAGTTATTTCACAAATCGTCCTGTTTATGACCTAATTCTGTGTTGCAGAGTATGCTGCTGAACTCCAGCAGTGTTGCTATGTTGTCTAGATGCTATTATAGATACCACAACCGCATACATTACCTTCTCCATATCCAACTATCACATTATTAGTTCAATTCTCTTCACATTTCGCTTCAAGGCCAGTCGGCGGCACCTTGAAGCCGCAATCGTAAGTTGTCTCTGAATGCTAGCGCCCTCTCCCTCACTGCCAACCCAACGCAACTCTCGCAACCTCACAATAACCTCTCTATAATCAAAACGAACGACATGGCATTGCCTTATACAGTCTTTGATCCAGAAACTATCAAACCATTGCTGAAAACCATCCTCAAAAGCCGTCAGAAAGATCGCAGCGATCACAAGAACAAAAACCAATGGCTAGTGAACTGGGACAAGCACTGGGTTGAGCACCAGATACGTCTCACTGTTAAGCGGTGGATTAATGCTGGATGTATTGCTTCTCTGGATCAAATGCTGTTTACAGCGTATGTGCTGGATTATGTGGACATCCTAACACGAGCAGCCATCGGACATAACAGTAAACCTAATGTGAGTTTTTGAGTCATTGTATTAAAGATAGTATCTTAAAGGAAATATTGAACAGCCATTACCACCTGAATTTCCTATCTACGGTCCAGTATTTCATCCCCCCCACTCCTTCATATGCAGCAATGCGTACCTCAATGTCACCTCGTGCGAGTCCCTGGGCAAAACACAATGACAAATACTGTATTGGAGCAAACCCTTCTAAATATCTCATCAACCCTGTACATGTGGTGTCGGCTGCTCTGTATCCTGATCTCGGTCTCGAAAAATGCCCTGAGGATGGGTGCACCGAGAAGATTATTCCCCGAGGACCTTGTCCGACAGGACCTCGAACTGTCTATGGACTGGAATATAACATCACGGTCATTGGGTTTGAATATCAATGCAAGACACATGGCACTTTTACTACCACATCACCGAAGAAGCTGAAGGTTGTCTTCCCCGATGGATGGCAAGCAGGTGAGCAATAGTCGGTGCTGTTATTGACTCAAATTTTAATTCTCGCCATTATAGATGAAATACCACATTTTTACGAGCGGTCCGGGTGCACACATGAATTTTATCGCTTCATTACAGAGTTTCGCACCAGCTGTAGCATCGGTGAACTGCATGAACATATCACTCATAGGTTCATCCTCAGATTATTTGGAAAACTAAATCATCTTTAACATAGAACTACATCTTCAACGAATGTTCGCACAACAACGGGAGTGGTTACTCCAGGCCAATCGTGAGAAGGCTCGGGGTACTTTGAAGACACCGGCGTCATATCCATCCCATCTGAAACGTGCCACTTTGTCTGCCCTTGATGCTGTAATACCACCGGGAGGGACAGAAGAAAAGAATATGACAAAGTGGTCAGAAGAAGAACGAGAATTGGAACTCAATGCTGTTCCATCTGAGTGGTTTATACGGCGTCTTTATGATAATTTCATTATGGACCAAAGACTTCGAGAAAGTGAACAATATACACGCACACTCACAGGTATGTATATGTTCTATTTCATATTTAAAATGGAGCTTATGAGGTCACATGCATTTAGGCAAAGTTCTCGGAGCTGATTCCACTGTGAAGGCAGCAAACAAGTCCAACTTGTACAGTATGTATGTTGATGAGAACGGCAAGAAGAGTATGAGTGTGACGAATATATGGGGAGGAGGAATTCTTACGATAGTTAATGAAGATAAAGAGCTCGTTAGCTGGGTGAGTGAAGTCAATTACATCATTTTTCAAGTTTTACTAATATATTTCTGATTGTAGCGTTATTTACCCTCGAATGCAGTGCTGGAAATGAAGGAGCCGCTGCTGGAGTATGCTATACGTGCAGACACTCTCGAATGTCTGTTCCGAACACATGGGGAGCTCTGTGTTGACCGCTGCTGTGATTTTCGGCGACTACTCAATCTGACTCTCAGATTGATTCGGATTTGCCAGGACTTTATGCATTTGAAGCAGCGGATCATGATTACCATTCCCAAGAAATCACCATTACGTCCTTTAATTGACCAAGAACTCACATTGGCTCTGGTTGAGGAACGTAGTGACGGACAGGGGAAACCAACAATTTATCGGCAGACAGAGGAACAACTACGACGCTATGATGCAGTTTGGGCAAACTACAAGCATATACCAGGGCTTTGGACGCAGGACTCTGAACGAGCTTTCACCATCCAGCGTACCCACATTGTCCGTGGCTGCTTACAACGCCGTCACCCTAATATCCCCTCACATACCTCTGGGAACGAAAATTGGCACAGGAGATTAAACAATCTCACTCGTGGTTGTGCATCAAGCTTGACTACAGTCGTTGGCCTATTGGCAGATGGGATACTTCAAGGCAATCTTCACATCAAAATCTATGGCCACTCACAACCGTCTGATTCTATGTCTCGTCAATTCCGTGCAGCTACAAAAGGATGTCACCATCTTTTTCTTGTTGAATCTACTCTTAGGGAAACCGAACTTCTAACCGGGGAAACGCAGCCACAATTCCTCAATATTCATCCGGAGCATCACTTCGGATTGGTTGCACCTCAAGAGAAGTATGTTAATAGTTAATTGAAAGGTCATTTTAAATTGATTTTTGGCTAGGTATACAGGTCCTCGGTTAAATCCATTCAAAGAAATGGAGGCAAAGTTGAAGGCTGAGCTCAAATGCGAGGATTCCAAAGAAGACTGGCTTACATTCGTTAATACAACTGTTAACGGCATGCCTGATGACATGCACATCGAAGATGAAGAGGTAGCAGAGCAGGTTGAGAGGTTTGAAGTAAGGTTCTGTGCCGTTATTTGAAAATTTTCTAACGTATATGCTGGGTTTTGCAGTCAGATTCTTGCTGTCCCACTGTGAAAGAGAAGGGAAAACGGAAGTTAGATTATGGAACCGCTTTCACCCCTGAAGACCGACAGTAAGTCCTTATCAGTGTTTTGTATTTATTCGGATTAAGAATAAACTAACCTTTGTTTATAGACTCGACATTTCACAAACAAAGGTTGCAAGAGTTGCAGAAATGACTTCTGTTCATGTATTATCTGCATCTGCGTCTAGTGCATCTAGCATGGTATGTCACTAGAATAAAATTATCCCTCAATCATCTCTGACTCTTTATTCCTTGTCAGAACTTATTTGTTTCTTCTTCTTCTTCAAGTTCTACAACTGGCGACTCATCCAATGTCTTCATGCCAGCATTGCCATCAGCTGAAGCTGTTGAGTCCGTGGCTATGCCAGTGATCATGAAGGAGACTGACGGCAAGGAGGCTCCTCAAACTCAAGTCAGCCTATCTTGTTTTAATCTCGAAATAATATATTAATTCTCTGTTTAGAACAGTTGGCCCATCTTCAACTTCCATGCACCCTTTAAGCAGACACCAATGACGACACTGGGAATGCATCAGGAAGAGTCACATCGTGGCTCACAAGATCTTACTGCAGTAAAAGGAACCTCTATGGATATCTCAATGTCGGTTTCAGAGGCCCACACTGTCAAAATGATTCAAAATTCCTCTTCCGATGCATCATCCTCGCTTAAGGAATCAAGGACAGTTTCAACTCTAAGCAAGGCTTTCGGCATTGAAGGCTCTCGGGTTGTTAATGGAAATGATATCATAAAATATTCCCCACCCTATTTCCGTTTTGCTGCATTCCGTCTATGCTTCCATTGGGATTCGACACTCACTGATGGACAATGGGAATCAGCTGCTGGGCACTACAACAACCCATCCACCATTATCCCACCTCAATTCTATGAGACAACCAAGCCGCTTTCTATAGATCCTGAGTATCGGGATGCGCGTGTTCTCAAGAAGCACTGTGTAGCTTTCGAGAATCAGATTCGCATTTGGCATGCTCAATACCAAGCTGGCAATGGAAAAGGTACGTCACCATTATTTCACCTCATCTACTACTAAAAAAATCTATAGACTTCAGCGAATGGAAATTGAAGCAATTGACACTATTACCACCTACTGTTACAACATATGAGAAGCGTACCAAGACTGGCAAGCTGGCCAAAGCAAATATATGTCATCGTTGTCAACGTGTCAAGGCTGGTGGTGGAGTTGGTCAAGGACACAAGCTATATATATGCGATGATGGTCTTCCAATTTGGCAGCGAATCCCATATCCTATCGCAACATTTGGTATGACATTGGCACAGAAGGACATTACATCCACGAAGCCTCAGAAGCCTACGATTCTTATCCCACATGCATGTCTAACAGCCTTCAACGCTGCGGTTCAGATGAGTTTATCAAGACAATTAAGCATGCAAGAGATCGCATTGCTTCAATTCGAAGAAATAACACGCAGAACAGGAAAGTCCCGGGAGGATGCTTTGGCAGAAGGCGTTGGTGCCTATGATTTTAGTGAGGGACGATTGAAAGCTAAGTAATCTGACATATAGTGGATACATTGTACTATATTATATAGGTAGATAAAGATTATACAGATTGTTGAGAGAGTAGCCTGGTGTAATTTTAAGTACTGCTGATACCGTCATGAAGGTTATGAACGGAAGCACAGTTTATACACTGTCTCAACAGTCACTGCTACGACCACCATATACCATGGATGTAGGAGGTGGATTCTGGGGAGTATGTACCTTTTCTTCTTGTGATTTATCTCTTCTAATGACATGGTATATACACTACAGGTAGTAAACAGATTGGCGAGCAAAACTTGCTCCCTGCTGCGTCTTTGTACTGAGGATGGTTTTCAAGCGAACCATCATCAAGATAGAAAGTACCAGCTTGGAGTTGATGCCCCACTTTTACTGTATCAAGCACGTTCAGCAACAGGTGGTCCTCACCCTTATCATGCCACACTGTTCTTTAAGTTAACCAGGTCCATTCACCCGCCATTTTTCCAATTGCTAGGCTAATAAGTTACTGACTCTCTTTACAATATATGTAGATTCCTAGCCATACCTGTGGCTCCTAACTTTGCGTTTGACGGCCATCTCCGGCATATCAAGGAAGGTAGAAATAAAGTTCGAGAGCCGCACTCTCAGGTACTCATGTTCATTGATATGCTCAAAGCTTTCAGCTTCAATTATCGAATGGTATGCCCTGTATTTAACTTGATATATGCGTTCTAAATTTCAGTTATAGGCACCCGGAGAGGCTGAGGCTGAGCTAGCACGTATGAACATAGCTGGCGAAATTGATGCAATTTTCTCAAATGATTCCAATTGCTTCCTTTTCGGTGGAACTACAATTCTTTGACCTGTTGATAATTGGTACTAAATACAGCTAAAAAGCAATTGGAAACTAGAAATGAGAACCTCATTGACGGAGTCACCATGTTTTGGGGGTTCATGTCTGGAGAAGAAGGGACTACGTCATGGGGGTCTTATAATGGCTGGGTTATTGGTTGGTAATGATTATGATGCTCTTCATTAGGCTCTTCAAAGGACTTCCCAATCGATGTAGATGCCAGTAAGGAAGAGGAGGGATGAGAAGGCGGCAAAATGCCTATTTTTGCCTTAACCTACTGGCAGACTTTTAAACTGTACTCTTAGGCTCCTTAGAACTTAGAGCTGTTGTTACTCGGATTATATATCAAATTGTCAGATAACACCACATAAGTATCTCAATAGCAATAGATTTCATCTCTGTTCATTATCGACTACTCGGAGCCTCCCTCAGAAATATCTGGTATATGTGGTCAGCATAAACCTAAGCTAAGCATTTAGTCTCAGATGATACTGACATGTCTTGGGAATTTATACACCATTTCCCTTGGTTCTTATGATGAAGGCAAACACTCCATCAGTTTCTTTCTGCTGGTATATTGCCGCCATGCAAAGAACTGATTTATGACTTGTCAGCGCAAATCTATGGAAAACTAAGAGTAGTTATGAATGGTATACCTTGTCAAATACCCAGCTATTATCTTATGTAATGGTTGCTCCGGTGGGCACACTACGCTGCCTTTAGTAAGGTGAAGGAGGGATGGGGTTAGGGCAAGGGAGTTAACCTGAATATTGTACCGTCAGTGCAAATATAAGCCCTATGGAGAGTAATTATAGCAATCTTAAGCAGCATTAATTCTGTGGACAACTGATCCTGATTTTTCTCGTGATAGATGAGCTTCAGCAGGCTGGAGAGGATGAGAATAAGGGGAGAGACGTCTGGCCTAATATAAATAAATTCCCTGGGGAAATCACATCAACTACGTAAGGAAAGGTTTATGTTTATGAGACGTGTTCCGATCACTCTTATTAGCTTTGAAGTGTCATAATGATTACGAAGATTATTTGGATCTCATTTTTGTAGATTCTGCGTACTGAGTTTTAGCTCAGGAAATATTCTTCAAAGCATCCCGTATTATGAATGATGTGAGAAATAAGAGAGAGAATTGTAAAATATACCACGATTGATGATTCCCAAAGAGGTTTGGTTGGCACCGGTCCAGACCAGAACTGTCGGTCTCGAGAGGGGGATTTCTCTGAGGCGGGAGCAAAAATCTGGGGATTTTTCTGGCGCTTCCGCGCCGCCCTGCGGCCGGCGCGGAACCCTGGAGATGACCAGTTTGCCCATTTTTGGACGTTATGACTTGTCGGACCTTGTCCCGGCTAATGGTTTGTCTCCACATCCTCGATGGCAGTCTCTTCCCTTGCCATCACTATTGAATATTGAATACTGAACACTTGATCTCTTTTCGAGTCATCGACGATGCGGACTCCTGGATCTGACCCATTACATTTACAGTGTACACGATGACATCCATGGTGTGTTTCTTCGTCATCTAAAAGAGCGAAGAGAGGTATAAACTATAACCCTCCGTGTAGGGGTTTTTCTTTCGATGTAAAGTAATCATTTAATGAGTTCTCACAGCTAACCAAGGTCATGACTCGGATGCTGCAACTCTTTCAAAGACTGTTCTCGTAATCGTCCAACACTGAGTCTCTGATGTACAGTAGGTTACGCTGGGTAACTGGGTACGTCTTTTAAATATCATCGGAATGTCCTAACGCCACCGAATGATGGATAATTATAGCTTATGCTCCTCAACTTCTCATGGCTTGCGGTTCCTGCAATGAACACATTGTCATATCATATTAGCTATTAACACCCTTCGAGTCCATCTGTGTGGAGGTTATATTATACGGTCTTGAAAATACATTTTACTGCCCTGTATACATTACTCGTTTGATAGGACGTAAAGATTAGGAGTGACTAGTAACATTGTCTTAATCCCTTTCAAGTTCTATGCCAGTCCATCGGATTTCACAAAAGCAAATCATAGCTCTGTTGCGGCCTGGGTATCAACGTAAGTATTTCAGACGACAGGATAGACGGATTTTATAATTTACCCATCGACGGGAGCTAATTTAGAGTCGCATGCAGCACTGCTCCCTGATATATACATAAAGATTCCATGAAACAAGAACATTAGTGTCTGCCAGTGAGTGACGTCTGTCCAATATCTCCCAGCATTCGCATCCATGTTCACCGACTACTTATTCTAGCTTTCTTTCCTCCGGCACGGGATGCCTTACTCTCAGAAGCAGTCTGGTCGCCAGGTAACCAGTCCTGGAGGCTTCCGAAATGGGGAAAGTCCGCCAGGGCGATCCGGGCGTCTGGACTGTCTGGGACGCACCGGACAATATAATACCGTTACTGATGCAGATTTGATTTTGGACTCATTCTAACACTAAACTTGAACAAGTACTGAGTTTATCTATTTGATTGCTCAAGGAGCATTAGTCCGCCGTCATTTAACGAAGGACATCCGCGGATCTGTGCATTATCTGCGCTCTTGGCACGAATATACGAACACTCTAGGATTTGACCTCACAGCTGTCGGTGAGGGTTCAAAAAATGTGATACATATTTTCGACAGAAAGGAGAGCAAAAATACTAAAGGAACACCTTACTATATATTCAGGATAGATTTCGCGCAGCTGATCCTCCCTTTTGGCTTGCGACGAAGTCGAATTCACCAAAAACTTCCGTTATTCGTGATTCATGGATTCAAAACTCAACAGCACCGGAAAAAGGGAAATAAATATACAGTGTTACATCGAATAGAAACTAAAGGTATACGACTAAACATTGTGCAAATATGCCATTAGGAAAGATTGTGACAGGCTCTCATGCTACGCAGAAGGATGAAGTATTCCTCAATCGAGGGATAAAAGTAACTGGAACTGAGCAAAATAGTGCGCTGTTATGACGACATACGAAAAGCTTCTGCACAATTTTTAGAATGAAAAGGAACTCAGGTTAGGATCTTATGATTATACTTTTGATGAGTACTTCATTTTCAGTTATTCTATCGCCATGCTTCTTATGCAATCCTAAGCCCATCAAATATATATGAGACGGCTGGGATCTTACATATGGACATATCTCTACATAATAATATAATCAACCCTACCGGAGTCGTTAATGATCGCGGGATCCTCACTGATTTTAATTCTGCTATTCATGTCGGGGTTTTACCTGAGTCGTCTGAGATAACAAAAATTGTAAGTCAACCCCTCGCCATAATTTCTATTATTCTGATATCCCAGAAAGGAAACGTGCCGTTAGAGGTCTGTCAATGTGCTTTGAGAAGGCGGTGGGACAGATCCACACACATACTTCGATTATTTCGATTATTTTTGTGGAGATTAGCCTGCATTGCAGGGACATATTCGGGACAGGAAAACTCCAGGAAACATATTCCAGACGTTCTTTGAAGATGGGGCAGCAAACCACGTCTCGCTTCAATGCGGTCGAGAAAATGCAGCTACCAATTGATCCATAGTTCAGTAGCAGCATTAAAGATCTTTTCACCTGGCTTCACTTCTTCTGGTCGTGCTTAAACAGACTTTCTCCTTCTCCTGAAACTGTCTGGAAGGAATACGACAACTATCTTTTATCTTTCAGCGCGCAAGAGTGAGTTCTTATTTTATTTTGCAACTATCAATTCTCGTAGACGCGCTCAATCGTATTCCTGTTATTGAATCCCACTTTAATTTTAATTCTGCTTTGAATTCCCTTAAAACCGCAGAGTAAACGACTGTCCTTTACAAAGCTACCCTCTCCGCTGATCGTGGAACCGCAGATGCTGAATCGCGAACGCCGGCGGGACTGCTTGGTAAGCCGTGGTCGGTGGTATTCTTTGCATTTCGCTGAGCTCTGTTCTGTTGACCTATTAGCTACCTCTTGGTTATGCTATAAGGCACAATTGTTTGGGTGAGCCAAGAAAAAGGCTGGGTGCCGCTGTTTGGGTGTCGAGTCACCCGCAGCCCCAACCAGTCGACGGCCAAACGGCGGCTCACCCAGCAAAAGAACGGGGCTTATTAATGGTTGTCAAATAACCTGAAATGAAAGCCAGGTTTGAAAGTGCATCTAGATGTTAGGTATCAAGCTACAGGTGAAGTTCTAAGCTCCTCAGCACAGGTCCAGAAATAATAAGCTGCAGACAGGATTTAATTAGATTTAACTCCTCTCTAAA
>KN837263.1:110241-128485 GCA_000827215.1 Sphaerobolus stellatus SS14 | reverse complement strand
ATCCAACGGATACGAAAGAGAAAGTGGCTGTGGGAACGATGATATGAGGATGGGAGTGATGGAGGAGAGGAGAAAGGCGCGGATGTGTTTGAACTCCGCTCTCCGATGCAAAGACCTTGAACCACCCTTCTTGTGCTTGGGTTGGCGGGTGGTTCTCTCGTTTTGGCCTAACGCGTTCCAGCCTGATTCCTACTGCACGTCAGCTTATATTCCTTCTCCTCCTTAATTATTTCTAGTTTTTTTTCGACCACGTTCAGCATAGCTTGTTGACAGACATCAAATACTCTGGCACGCTGAGGCGGTGCTGGAAGAATCAGAAGAATCGATTTCTGGCCGAGTGCCTTTTATAACATAGACAGCCTGTGCGAGAAGATCATCGGATTGCATAGGTTACGTACGCATCATCTCAGCTGTGCCGGAGGGAAACATATATTAACTCGACTTGAGAGTGAGTACACCAAGGATCCTTATCTTTCCCTACTGCCTTAATCTGGCATAAGATGATTATCATTCGCAAAGTCTTTTCCAAAGGAAAGAAGCCAACTCGGAAATTGGACTCCAGCAATGATGATATAGACTGGATATCCCATGCAATGAAGGCGGCTAAACTCACTAGTTCGGCAGCGAAGCTGATCCCTGTGGCTGGTCCGTTCATCGAAGGGGGTGCCGATGTCTTTTATATGGCTCTTGAACCATTGAAGGTATGTAAATGTTGCTAAGCTTTCACCCGCAGATATGATATATTTATCTCCATTAGCAAATGAAGGTGAATAAAGAAGACTTTAAGGAGTTGACTCAGGACATCACAACACTCCTCGAAACCTTGAATAGGGCTATATCGATAGGTTTCCCACAGACGGAACCTCCAGTGGAATTTACAACAATGTGTTCCAACTTCAAGAAGTTTGCATATTTACTTTCGATTACATATCCGGATCTGATCTCTTTTTCACAGGTTGATGGATCGACTCCTCGAAGAATACACACAGTTCGACGCAAAATCTGGGTCTCGAGCCATCAGGAGTTATCTGCGTTCAGGAGATATCAAAGAAATGATATCTAAATATCAGAAGGAGGTCACTGTGTTACTAAAAAATCTGATGGTAAATGGGCAGAATTTAGAAGTCACAATTGTCTAATCACACTTTAGGTTTTCTGCGCTATTTCGACTAATATCCAAGTCCAGCTCCTTAGAAGTGACGTAATTTTATCTGGTGCTTCTCAGACAGCACAGAGGGTCAATGACGATATCCCAGAATTCGAAGAGGTTAGTGTCTATCTATGCATATTCCGGAAAATCCGCTTACTAGGTGATACTGCACTAGTTCATTGAACTCAAACAAGGACATATTCAATTGCAGAAAGAAATAAAAGGCCACAGCGACACTTACTATTATCGTGACTCCCACTATTATCGTGTACCACCTTCGTTCAAAGAACACCATGCGGTGACCTGGGTTAATGGGAATGCCCATCTAACGACCCTTAGAGAATACAAGGGAGATGCAGCAGGGGAGGTATGTAGTCGGCGATTAGAGTTGACTCTCACTGAATACATTTACATAAGCTTTTGAGGGCTGATTTGCGAATTCTGGCACGTCTGAAGTAAGCCGCCCGAGACCTCGGTTCTAGTAGAAAATGGAAACTGAAAGGCTTGCAGACACCGGCATATCACCCAAGTACTGGGATTCTGCAAATCTCATATTTTTCCTTCAATAATTTTCTATGAAGGTATGTCTTGAATGATTTGATGGTACGAGACTGCACCTTAGCTATAATCACCTAGATCTTCGGCCTATCGGATTGGAGGAGTATTCATCGATAGACATGTCATGGGACACCGTAGAAGACATTTTCACAAAGCACCGGATGGTACGTGATAACCAATCCTTCAGATAGATTGCCTAATGTTCTAGTGCATGTAGAGGCATGGTATTCGGGTATGTCGAGAGCGTCACGTTAACTCCTTCTGCTGGCTGTATTGACGAAAAATAGGCAGGCATTGACCATATAAAATCTAAAATACCTTCAGTTTTCAAAACCGAGAGGGCAAATGAAGGTTATAGGCTCATTGAATATTATACAACGGATACAGTGCGACTAGGCATATATCTTGACAGCGATAATCGCCCTAAGCTCTCAATATTACCGTCAGGTAACTACTTCAATTATCTTTGTATAACACAGTTTCATGTTTATCCCCACAGAAATGTTGAACAATTATCAGCGTTCTAAATTTTTACATTTAACTTATGACCAAGACAACATATTGGATGAGAGTACTTTTCAGGCCTTACATATCCAGTTCAAAGGATATGCTGTACAGAGAAGTCAATTTGAAACAGCTTCTTTATTGAGACATTTTCACAATATTATTCCGATATCCCATAATGTCCTACATCTCGATCCATCCGTTGACGGATATCATTTAGGAGGAATGTATGCTCATTATGCTCAAGCATACCAAATAGGTCAAGGATGCTTGTGTCTCAATAATCTTAATTCAACTTATAGGAGGGAATTGGTTGCAAACTTCTCCTTAGAAAGCCGGGATTTTTATTCAGATAATTGGAAATTACCCTCCACCGAGGAGAACAATCTCAAACATAGTACTACTTGTAAAGGGATGCGACTAAGGTATGTCAGCTGTTAATATGGTATATGTAGTGAATTTATGGCATAATTCATCTATAGCTTCACCCAATTTCAATGGCAGAAGTCTGATTCATTTCGTCTGGGTCATTGTTCTTACTTAAACAATGAACGGCGAATCCAACTATACGAGTCTTTTATGACACAGCTCTGCCATTTCAATGCGAAATTGAAGAATGAACGTCCCTATTTCCAATGCAATTTAACGAGTCTTGAATTAGGTACGCCTTTGGGACAATAGATACCCGTTTAACGAAGTCTGACAAATTACATTTAGTGAATGGTATCGACTGGAGCTTTGAAGTATGGCTAGGAAACCACACGAAAGCGGCTGCCATGACATGGCCTGTTGATGAAATATTTCTCTTCGTCGACAATCCGGTAATTTCTGAAAATGGATATGTGAAAAGGCCGAACATTTACTGGTCGCGCTGTCCTCAAGGGAGTACCCGCCTCACTACACTCGAACTACACATATTTGGAGTTGAGGTTCCGCAACTTAGCTGTCATTTTTGGGGCGCCATCTTCGACTTTAAAATCCATAAGATTAAACCTCTTCAAGAATTCTACGAATCCTGTGGGTTAGATTCATTTTCCGATGATGTCGCACGCGCCGCAGGAGCTCTGCTTCCTCGTCACCTCAATTCAAGTATGTTATAATCACTTCTGTCATCGATTTCAGCTAATATTATCAAGAAGGAAATTCAAAGCAGAAAAGACGCCACTCTTTTACAGTACGCAGGGATATCATACATGATTGTGACGAATTCAGGGATGGCTGGCGGAAGTCTTATCGTTACAGCCCTCCGAAAAATGTACGGATTCTGCAAGAATCAAGTTCCCATTTAGGTATCAGAGTTCCCAGACATTGGCGATTGCTTGCAGCAGCAGAAGTCTTACCAGAATACCTACGCTGGTATGATTTGAGGACGACAGGGCACGAATTCGAGTACGGAGAGGTTAATATGGATCCAAAGTATGACGAATTGCCATCACGGTGTCAAGACTTCATGCACGATTACCAATATGGGGGGAAATCATTGGAAGACATAATTAACACATTCTGGTACGGCCCAGACTATGGCTATGGCTTGGACTCGGACTTCATTTAACAAAGAACATCCGAGGATTTGTGCATTATCTGCGCTCTTGACACGAATATGCGAACACGCTAGGATTTGACCTCACAGCTGTCGGTAAGGGTTCAAAAAATGTGATACATATTTTCGACGGAAAGGAGCATCAGGAAAACAGGCAACGGCGTCTGATTTTTCCGTAGCACTACATAAGCTAGCAAATGTCTACGTAAATATTGCCTTGCTACCTTCGCTAGCTCTCGCTACTGACTTGTAAATGAACTCCACTGGTTTGAACAATTATGAGTGCCAGATTTCTTGTCACAACTTAGCTTTGTTCCAACATGAATCCTCTCCCCACTCCCTCAGCTGTATGCATCCGCCTGTTTCAGAGCTCTTGACCACGAACCAAGGTACATGTACTTATTCTCCTATCATGTCTATATAATACATTAAAGCTACCACAAGATCTAGTTAGTCAAAGAGTCAAGTCTCGTCATTGTCGCTGGGTCTATACCAGTGCTTATCTCTTAGTTGATCACCTTCAGACTGGGTCTATACCAGTGCTTATCTCTTAGTTGATCACCTTCAGACTGGGTCTATACCAGTGCTTATCTCTTAGTTGATCACCTTCAGACTGGGTCTATACCAGTGCTTATCTCTTAGTTGATCACCTTCAGACTAATCCATCCGCAGCAATTGTGGTGTCACTATAGGCTTCGGCAGTTCACCATGGTTAGCGGTGGAGATAGATACTCGTGAAAACTTCTCAGCCTTAGGTATGTACCTCATGACTGCCGACAATCATTTGCGAGCTAATCATATGGCGATTCAGCTGGCTTAAGACACCATCACAATGAGGGGTTGAGGATGATGGAGGAATACAGCATGACAACACGGCGATGGATTTTGGGGTATGTTTATTTCTTCTGAATGTTTGTGGAGCTGCTCTAAACAACCTCCCTTCTGTGAACAGATGCATGCTATACTAATAGATACTTGGCTTCGAAACCTTCCTTCTATTCTCCTTTCTTTCTAATCCTCCCATGCTCCGTATGCTAACTACTGCAATTACTAATAACTAGAACTTATCATCAGTGATGGTGGAAAAAGTCGTCCAGGCACGTCCGGCCGTCCAGACTGATCCTGGGCTGTCTGGCGCTGTCTAGGCCGTCCAAATTTACTATAAGGTCGTCCCGGATCACTCCAGACGAAACGCCCATTACTGATGCATCTATGTATTTAAATACGAAATATATATCTTGCTTTTTTGGCTAAAGTACTGCGTCATTATGCATGATAATTACCATATTTAATAAATAAAAATAACCAATAAAAATGGTACTACACATGCCTACTGAGACTATAGGCTCTATAGTTCACTGCATAGATGTCTGTAGTACCAGCGGGCACTACACTAGCACAAAATGATATGACCTCTATGGAAGCTATGGAGACTACCATAGTGTACATAAATTACAGTGTCTACGGTGTCTATGGACGCTATATAGACTATATAGTGACAGTTGCCGACTTTCCTGATGAGAGCAAAAATACTAAAGGAACACCTTACTCTATATCCAAGACAAATTTCGCGCAGCTGATCCTGCCTTTTGGCTTGCGGCAAAGTCGAATTCGCCAGAAACTTCCGTTATTCGTGATTCATGGACTCAAAACTCGACAGCAGCGGAAAAAGGGAAATAAATATACAGCGTTACATCGAATATAAGCAAAAGGTACACGGCTAAGCATTGTGCAAATAGGCCATCGGGAAAATAGTGTGACAAACTCTCATGCTACGCAGAAGGATGGAGTATTCCTCAATCGAGGTATAAAAGTAACTGTAACTGAGCAAAAAATAGTGTGCTGTTATGACGCTGCACAATTTTTAGAATGAAAGGAACTAGGGTTAGGATTTTACGATGAGATTGTTGGTGAGTACTATTTCTAGTCATGCTATCGTCGTGCCTTCGCTTATACAATCCTTAGCTCATCGAAATGTGTAAGAGACTGCGAAAAAAACTACATCGGGTCGTGTCTCTACATAAGTAATATTATAATCAACACTACCGGGAGTCGTTAGTGGTCTCGGGATCCTGATCGACTTTAATTCTGCTGTTCAAGCTGGGAATTCATCTGAGTCTTCCGAAATAACAAAAATTGTGTAAATAAATCAAGCACTCATAATAATTTTATCATTCTGATATCCCAGAAAGGGAACGTGCCGTTATAGGACCAATATACTTCGAGAAGGTGGTGGAGCAGGCCCATGCGCATACTTCGATGGTTTTGAATATTTTTTTTGGACATTGGCTTACATTGCAGGGACGTATTCGGGATTGGAAAATGTCAAGAAAAATATTCCAGACGTCCTTTGAAGATGGGGCAGCAAATCACGTGTCGCATCACCCACATGGTTTCATTTCTTCTGGGCCCGCTTAAAGAGACCTTCTCTTTCCCCTGAAACTGTCTTGAAAGAACAGGACGACGAATTTTTATCTTTTGCCGTGCAAGATTGAGTTTATTTTTTCTTATTTTATTTGTAACTATCAATCTTAGTAGACCCGCTTAATCGTATTCCTGTTATTGAATCCCACTTTAATTTTAGTGCTGCTTCTTTGTATTCTCTTAAGACCTCAGAGTAAACGACTGTCCTTTACAATACTATCCTCTCCACTGATCGTGGAACTGCAGATGCTGAATCGCGAATGCCGGCAGGACTGCTTGGTAAGCCGCCGTCGGTGGTATTTTCGGTCCAACACGTCCCAGAGCCTGATTCCCACTGCATGTCAGCTTATATTCCTCCTCCCCAATTCTTTCTAGTTTCTTTCGACCGCATTCAGCATAGCTTGTTGACAGACACCAAATGCTCTGGCACGCTCAGGCGGTGCTGGAAGAATCAGAAGAATAGATTCCTGGCTGAATGCCTATTTTAACATAGACAGCCTGTGCGAGAGGATCATCGGATTGCATAGGTCGTGTACGTATTATCTCAGCCTGTGCCGGAAGGAAACATACATTAACTCGACCTGAAAGTAAGTATACCAAGGGGATATCTTTCTCCACGATAATCTCCCGTAAGATGATTATCGTTCGCAAAGTCTTTTCCAGAAACAAGAAGCCAGCTCGGTCATCGGACTCTAGCATCGATGGTATAGACTGGATATCCCATGCAATGAACGTTGCTAAACTCACTAGTTCGGCAGCGAAGTTGATCCCTCTGGCTGGTCCGTTCATCGAAGGGGGTGCTGATGTCTTTTATATGGCTCTTGAGCCGTTGAAGGTATGTAAAGGTTGCTCCAAGCTTTCGCCCAGGCAGATGATATCTTTATCTCTGTTAGCAAATGAAGGCAAATAAAGAAGACTTTAAGGAGTTGACTCAGGACATCACAGCACTCCTTGAAACCTTGAATACGGCTTTATCAATAGGTTTCCCACAGACGGAACATTTAGAGGGATTTACAAAGATGTGTTCCAACTTCAAGAAGTTTGCTCATCTTCTTTCGATAATAAATCTGGATCTGATCTATTTATCACAGATTGATGGATCGACTTCTCGAAGTATGCACACAGTTTGAAGCAGAATCTAGGTCTCGAGTCATCAGGAGTTATCTGCGTTCAGGAGATATTAAAGGGATGATATCCAAATATCAGAAGGAGGTCACTGCGTTACTAAAGAATCTGATAGTAAGTGACAAATGAGTGTGATACGTCACGATTTATTTAATCAGACACAGTTATACTGCACTGTTTCGACTCATCTGCAAGTTCATAAAAATAGTGGAAATTTATATGGCGCTTCTCAGAAGGACAGGACCACCAACGAGGATATTCCAGAATTCGAAGAGGTTAGTAACTGCCTATGTATATTCAGGAAATGCGGCTTACTAGGTGATACTACGCTAGTTCATTGAACTCAAACAAGGACATATTCATGTGGAGGAAGAGATCAAAGGCCACAACACCTATCTCCGTGGAGGACCTCCCGAGCTGTTCGAAGAGCACCATGCATCGACCTTGTTTAATGGAAATCCCCTACGAACAACTGTTAGAAGATACAAGGGAGAGGCAGCAGGGAAGGTATGTAATAGGTGTATTGAGCTGACTCTCACTGAATACATCTACATAAGCTCTTGAGGGCTGATTTGCAAATTCTGGCACGTCTGAAGTAAGCCGCCCGAGACCTCGGTTCTAGTAGAAAATGGAAACTGAAAGGCTTGCAGACACCGGCACATCACCCAAGTACTGGGATTCTGCAAATCTCATCTTTTTCCTTCAATAATTTTCCATGAAGGTATGTCTTGAATAATTTGATAGTACGAGACTGCACCATAACTATAATCATTTAGACCTTCGGCCTGTCGGATTGACAGAGTATTGGTTGATAGACACGTCATGGGACACCCTAGAAGACATTTTCACAAAGCACCGGATGGTACGTGATAAACAATCTTTTAGATAGTTTGCTTAACGTTCTATCGCATGTAGAGGCACAATATTCGGGTATGTCGAAAGCGTCGTGTTAACATCTTCTGCTGACTGTATTGACGTCAAATAGGCAGGTATTAACCATATAAAAGCTACAATACCTTCAGTTTTTGAATACGAGTGGGTAAATGAAGACTTTAGGCTCATTCAATATTATCCAAAGGCTACAGCGCGACTAGGCATATATCTTGGCAGCGATAATTGCCCTAAGCTCTCAATATTACCGTCAGGTAAATACTTCAGTTATTCTTATATAACATAGTTTCATGTTTATTCCCACAGGAATTTCGGACAATTCTCAACGTTCTGAATTTTTACAGTTAATTTATGATCAGGACAACATATTGGATGAGAGTGTTCTTCAAGTCTTGCGTATCCAATTTAAAGGATGTACGGCACGGAGAAGTCAATTTGAAACAGCTTCTTTATTGACGCATCTTCACAATACTATTCCGATAATCCCCGGTGACCAAGATCTCGACTCATCCATTGACGGATATCATTTAGGAGGAGTGTATGCTCATTATAGTCAAGCATGTCAAACGTGTCAGGGATGTTTGCGTCTCAACACTCCTAATTCAACTCCTCATAGGGCGCAATTGGTTGCAAACTTCTCCTTAGAAAGACGTAATTTTTATTCAGATAATTGGACATTACCCACCTCCACCGAGGCGAATAATCTCAAATATAGTATTACTAGTAAAGGTATGCGGCTAAGGTATGTCAGCTGTTACTATAGTATATGTAATGAATTTATGGCATAAATTCGTTTATAGCTTCACCCAATCTCAATGGCTTCAGTCTAAAACACTTTTTCTGCATCATTTTTCTTCCTTAATGAATGATCGGCGTGCCCAACTAAACAAGTCTTTTATGGCACAGCTCTGCCACCTCAATGCGAAATTGAAGAATGAACGACCCTGTTTTCAATGCAAATTAACAAGTCTTGCATTAGGTACGCTTTTGGGACAGATACCCATTTAACGAAGTCTAACCAACGACATTTAGTGTATGATATCCAGTGGTACCTTGACGTACAACTAGGGAACCACACGAAAGCGGCTGTGACGTGGCCTGTTGACGAAATATTTCTCTTCATCGACAATCCAGAAATATCTGAAAGTGGATATATTAAAAGGCCGAGCATTTACTGGTCCCGTTGTCCTCAAGGGAGTACCCGCCTCACTACACTCGAACTACACATATTTGGAGTTGAGGTTCCGCGACTTAGCTGTCGTTGTTTGAGCGCCACCTTCGACTCCAAATTTCGCAGTATTAAACCTCTTCAAGAATTCTACGAATCATTTGGATTAGATCCATTTTCCGATGATGTCGCACGTGCCGCAGGAGCTCCTCTTCCTCGTCACCTTAATTTAAGTATATTATAATCACCTTTGCCATCGATTTCAGCTAATATTATCGTAAAGGAAATTCAAAGAACAAAAGGCGTCACTCTTTTACAGTACAAAAGAATATTATACTTGATCGTGATGAATTCAGGGATGGCCGGTGGGAGTCTTATCGTTACAGGCGTCCGAAAAATGTGCGGATTCTGCAAGAATTAAGTTCCCGTCTAGGTATCAAAGTTCCCTTAGATTGGCAATTGCTCGCAGCAGCAGAAGTCTTACCAGAATACCTACGCTCGTATGATTTGAGGACGACAGGGCACGAATTCGAGTACGGAGAGGTTAATATAGATTCAAAGTATGACGAATTACCATCGCGGTGTCGACACTTCATACGCCGGTACCAACACAGGTGGAAATCATTGGAAGAAATGATTAGGAGGTTCTGCTTAGACTATGACTATGACTTGGACTCGCACTCGCACTCGCACTCGCACTCTGCGTAGTGTAATGTATTTTGGGTGAATATCAAAGAGGCTAGGTATGACAAGTTCTGATTAATGTTGATCTTCAAGATGTCTTTTATGATGTTTCAATATATCGTGTTTGCGCAAAATGTAAATTGTAATATCAGCCCGCTCTTAGCCAACCCATGGTCATGGATTTGATGACGGCTGTACGTACGTACTGTTTTACCCAAGCCTAAGTAACAATAATATCTTGACTCTGGGGCCTCTCCAAACTGAGGCTCCATCGCTCATCACACATACCACATCCTTGCGTCTTCTAATAGTCTTAGCTTCCTCTGCATTAACCGTGCCTCTATGGTCCACCCCTCTCAGTCGACCTAGTTTGCTCGAGATCAAAATATTATACCGCGAGCAGTCCTCCTTCAAATTCTCCATCTCTAGCCCTTTTGCACGTTTGCACATGCCGTCTGACCAATAAACCATCCCCGGCAGATTCCGTTCCATGAAGTACATACATACTCAATATCTTATAGCAAAAATATACTAGAATGTAGGCAACGTCAAAGCAACGTCAAACATAATGTGACTCTAGAGCATGGGACTGAGGAGGAATTTCAAATACGTGTAGTGCTAGTGGTGAAATGCGACACATTAAGCTTAGAATGTATGAAGGTAAAATGTAAATGATGATTGAATAAAACGAATGCCAAACCTGAAATGACAATGAATAAAACGACCGCCACAGTCAATATGCGTATGTATATAATATATACAGCTCCCCAGCCCAAGATGAAGCACAAAAAAGAAAGATAAGGAATATGAACTCAAATACACACGCTATACACGCATGCAGCTAAAAGGATAAATACGGAGTTACTCATCCCCCTCTTCATCATCCCCATCCTCTTCGTCCCCCCTAACAAATTCCAAGTAACTCTCTGGCACAAGCGCGTATTCTTCCGCGCCCACCCCACCCTTCTCGCCCACTATCGACGCATTTAATTCCTCCCCTATAACAACCGCCCCACAACCCTAACCTCCTGTCCTTCAACTAACACCATCTCCGCTGTCCCGTTGGGCTCGAAATCGAACAGCGCGAGGTAGATCCAGGGGGTAATGGGCCTTCTTCACCTTCACCATCGTCTTCACCTTGATCCGCCGCATAATCCAAGTTGTCGTCGCTGTTCTCATACTCATCCGAAAGATACGCCCCACCATCGTCGTTAGAAGACTCCGCATCCGGCAAATTATTGAAGTTCCTCTCAAAGTCATCCCGACTCGGATATATCCCACTGCCTCCCGCTCTGAACGTGCCTCTTCCACCGCTCCCCCGCTGTCCCAAAACTGCCACTGCCACTGCCGCTTCCCGACCAACGCTCCACCTCATCCCAAACCCCACCAATCCAGAGCCCACTCACAACTTCAACGCATCCCACCCCCGCCCCAAAACCCACTGCTTCGCCAACTCGCGCTCTCCGTCTCCGTCGAGTCGAGTCGTCCGACGAAATTGACGTGCGATGCAATTTCCGGCGCGAGGACGGATGGGAGGGGGGGTCCATATTTTTTGAGGATTTTGCGCATGAGTTTGGGCGTGTCGGGCCCGAACATTGTGTGACGCGGGTCAAGCGTGGGGTAAGCGAAGTCGCGGATGTGGATCGTGCCACGGGTGTGTGTGTGTGAGACCGTAGTGGGGGTGGGTGTTGCGGGGTTTATGCCGAGTTTCTTGACTGATGTGGAGGCGGAGTAGAGGCGGAGGTAGAGGGGCGGGAAGAACACTTCGAAGATCGACGGGTGGAAGAACGGGAGAGGTCCCCTGAGTCTTTTGTGGAATTAGATGCGGAGGCATTAGATGCTGTGGAGAGGGCGCTAGCGCGGCGGGAATTAGCGGGGGACTGGTGGGATTGGGAGAGCTGGCATTGGCGTTTGGAGGAGAGGGATTGGCGGCGGTATGCGGGCGCCGAAGGGGATGCAGGTGCGGGATGGCTAGAGGAGAGGGAAGTGTGTTTTGCAGAGGCAGATGTGGAGGGGGTGGTACTGGATATCGAGGTATTGATGTTTGTGGGCGTAGGGGAGAGACATTGAGTGTGGGTGCTGGGGTGTCGCAGGTTGTTCAACATGTGGATGCGAATGCGAGAACGGAGGAGGGCGTAGGCATTGTGGCCGTCTCTACTGCTGCTAACCCGGCAGTCGTAGCTTCCGTCTTCGCATTCGCGGCGACACCAACGTCGATGTCCTCTGTCTTCTTCCCAGCTCCGTTCAGCGCAGGGGCACTGGCTCTCTTCATGCCTGCTTACTCATGCGTTGCAGGCATAGGCGGCGGCACAAAGGACCAGCTCGGGCTCGGGAATGGCGAATGGCTTGGCGACGTGGTAGTGGTGTATGTCTATCGTCGTGTCCGCGGTGTGCTGTCTCGCCGCCGCCGCCGCCGCCGCTGATTGGCGCTTCGACGACGATGCAGATGCTGCCGATGGCGTTATAGCGGCGATATCTGTGCACAATCCAAAGGCCTTGTGTGAGTCATACTTAATCGCATCCAAGACGTAGCTCAGTCGCACCCTTATCCAGTGATGACTTGGACTATATATGTCTTTCTACTCCACGTAGACGGAACCACCTATCTGTCTACCATCCAGTTCCGAATATGTATTAGGATAATCATGTCAAGTGAGGAGGAGGAGGAATAGCTGGCATTCGAGATCCAAGAAGAGCGAACAAACGTGACGACTGCTTGGAAAGCCGCCAGCCTTGCTATTTTTGGCTGGAACACTTTCGATCCTGATTCCTGCTCCTCCTTCAAGTCATTCTTATATGTTACACAGCCGTACATATTCAGGCTATCACTTTGGGAACAATACATAGCTAAAGCTTAGTCTCAATGCTGCGATACATACGCTGGGATACCAAGCCATTTGAGCTGGACGGCGACTCAGATACTTAAAATGTAAATGTCTACAACGTCGTCGAAGTCGCAGAAGCCCGGGCCAATGAGATCTAAGACGCCATTGTCGCACTGAGCTCGAGGCCCTCAGTGACTCTGAGGGTCGAAGGAAGGTGCGCAGCCATCTACTGCCTAAATGACATCTCGCATCGCCGTGGACAAGACACTCACTCTTGGCGCTTCCATAGTATTTCATTGTTCCAAACCCACATTCACCCATAACACGTCAAAGAAGACTGTAACTGCTTCGAATCTCCGCGCCTCTACCGCTACCCCTCTCAGTCGACCTAGCTTTGCTCGAAATCGAAATATTATAAGACGTCGATGTATTAGGCTTGCTATCACTGTCTATGGAGGGTCTACGCGAGCGGTCCTTCTTCAAGTTCTCCATCCCTTATATCTAATTAACTTTTTCGTAGTGTTTACGTCTGCTAACACTCCACCTCATCCCAAACCCTGCCAACCCACCCTCCACATCCCATTTCAATGGGTCCCAGCCCCCCAAAACCAAACCACTGCTCCTCCTACTAGGACTCTCCATCTGTCTCCGTCAATTCCTTCGAAGATATCTCGTGATAAATGGCATTTTGCGGTTCGAAGCGGTGGTGGCGTGTGCGAGATGGCTGGAGAAGAGGGAGGTGTCTTCTGCGGGTGCGGAGGGGGTGATGGATATGGGTGCGGGGAGGACAGACTGGATGATGGGCGGGTGCGGGCGTTGCGGGTCGTTCGGGATGTGAATGAGAACGCGCAGGGGCGAGGACGGAGGACGGGTAGGCGTCGTATGCGTTACGGTCGCCTCCATCGCTGCTAAGCCCGCAGCCGTAGCTTCCACCCTCGCCATCGCAGCTACACCAACATCGATATCCTCCATCTTCTTATTATTAACCCCAGAACCATTCAGCGCAGGGGCACTACCCCTCCTCACGCCGGCATACTCATGCATCGCAGGCATCAGCGACGACACAAACGACGAACTCGAACGCGGGAACGGCGAATGGGGCGCGACGTGGTGGCGGTGCGTGTCTATCGTCATGTTCGCGGTATGCTGTCTCGTCGCTGCTGATTAGCGTTTTGACGAAGATGCTTCTGTTAGGGGTAGCAGCAATATCTGTATATAATGTGAGTTATATCATCCAAATACGCAGCTCGAAGATGCACCCTTACTCGGCATGAAGTTGTTAATTCCACATTAGGACTTGAAAGCCGAGACAGAACCCAAGTATCGTACGTCGGGAAACGTCTTGATGGTGTACGAGGCTAGCAGCTGGTAGGTCTCTTCTTCCGATCAAGAGCGTGACGTTGATAAGACTCCATAGAACCTGTTATCGAGAGTCGATGGTGCGGGAACGGTGAAGATGGAAGTGTATTGGTCGTGGTTGTTGAGGAGACGAATGTAGGCAGACTCCGCGCGGATCGATGCTGTGACGATGGGTGTACAGAACAGGAATTGAATGACGGTGCTCATGTGGTGGACCCTCGTGTAGGGACACCGACATGTGCATGCAATGACGGCCACACCATCTCCTTTCATGTATCATTGCTCCCGCTCCCGAGTCCCGCCTCCGCTGCCACACCAACATCGGTCTCCTGAGTTCGAACTTGAAAATGCAGAGTGGTTCATGAGGCCTTGAGGTGGTAGTGATGCGCCTCTATCGTCGTGCCCGCCGAATGTTGTCTTGCTGATCGGTGCTTCGAAGGTGTTGTAAGAACCGTAACGTTGTCTATACCATCCAAGAGTCCAGTCAACCTCAACGCAGCAAAACAAGTAAATAAAGGAGTATACGCACCCGCATTTGCAGCTGCTACTTGCAGGTATTCTAGCTTGGACCGTGGACGAGTCAACAAATTGATGTGTCGTTCGTTATGCTCGATGAAAGGATGAGTCCACGATCTCTTAAATAGTTGATTATGCTTGCAGAATCCTTTGTTCGTGAGCTCTATTACTCCAGTATTCAATTTCGAAGTCGCATAGTTCGTTAACGTGAGGAGGAGGAGGAGAAGGAGGACCCGGCATAGGCGAGCGCTAACGCCGACGGGACTGCTTGGTAAGCCATTGGCGGTGCTATTCACGTTCCAGAGGCTTCAACGCATGCTCACTGCATGTCAGTATATACTCATCCTCTTCCTCCTCTATGCTTTCTCCTGACGTGCACATCTAGCATAGCTTATTGATAGACACCATATGATCTGGCACGCCCAGGTGGTGCGGGAAGAATCAGAAGAACTTTAGGTTCCTGGCTGAGTGCCTATTATAAGTTAGACAGCCTGTGCGAGAAGAAAGTGCGCATTGCATAGGTTACTTACATGTTATCTCGGGCTGTGCCGGAAAGAAACATATATTAACTCGACCTGAGAGAAGTACACCAAGGATCCTTATCTTTCCCTACTCGTTAATCTGTCATAAGATGATTGTCATTCGCAAAGTCTTTTCCAAAGGAAAGAAGCCAGCTCGGTCATCGGATTCTAGCAGCGATGATATAGACTGGATATCCCACGCAATGAAGGTTGCTAAACTCACTAGTTCGGCAGCGAAGTTGATCCCTGTGGCTGGTCCATTCATCGAAGGGGGTGCCGATGTCTTTTATATGGCTCTTGAGCCATTGAAGGTATGTAAATGATGTTTTAAGGCTTTCGTTCAAGTAGATAATATTGTTTATCCCTTTCAAATCAGTTTCATTAGTCTTCGCAGATACCATGTCGCCGGAATGCAAATGGTCTGATGGAGTACTTCGAGTCAATGTTCGGACGGACTGAATCTGATCAACAGTCAGAAGATCAATTAAATACTTGTCTATTACAAATGTGTCTCGGTAATACTTGGCGAAAGTGTGGACACCAAGTTTATGTCAAGGATAATAACGGAGATCATGACGAACCTCCGTCGCCCTGTCAGTCTATTTTTTCCACTGTGATATTGACACTGTCAACCGTATTCAGTCGGAAGATAGAATGAAGGTGGTGTCATTCCCTGTTTATCTGTCTCTCTCGACTTTCACATCATGAAAAGTACAGTCGTTTAGTGCGAGGAACCTAGGCATCAAACGACATGTAGAAACCGACAATGGGAACTAGCGATGGAACCACATCTTATCGTCATTGAAGTAACTATACTGTACTTTTTCGATGGATAAGTTTTTTTTATAGTTCTTCCATATCAATCCGAATTGCATTCAATGCTTACTAAAGGCGTGACATACGATAATTTCAAGGAAACATGCCTCACTCCAATTCAAAACTCCGTTCCTCCGTTCGGCTATTAATGCATCATCGTGAGTACTGCAATTGAGTATCCCCCGTTTTCATGGCTTACTTTGCACCTGTGACTCATCAATGTCAACCCAGGTAATTATTACCCTGGTTGGCCGTGGTTTCAAATGGTCTGTCAAGAATACTTAATCAGCAATTTCACACTCCATAACTAGCTTGAGCCTCCGGAGCTCGGCTTTGGGAAATTTTCATGCGCATGTAGCTTCCTGTCGTTCAAATGTATGCTCAGTGCTATATTTAATACTGACTCCATCATGGAAGCCTTCACCAAAAGAGCTCCGAGTCCCCGAAAGTGAAATCTTTCCGACTTTCCCTCAGACCAAAAACTATAAAACGTCGAAAAGGTGTTTACACATCGTTCATCTCCCTCGTGCAAGCCCCAACACGTCTCTTATCTTCTAAGTATCATGGTTCTTCTCGCTATACAGGGTTCAGAACAGTCTCGTGATCCCCCCACTTCCATCTCTCTTGTAGAGTCAGAGGCTACCAAAGAGGCAGGCAAAGGCCACGTTTCCGTTACCCCAACCGGGGACACACACGGTACACACATGCAGAGTATACATTTTCCGTGCAAAATTAATTCATATTTTAGCCCTGGCGAAATTTTTTGTCGCAGAACATATTCAAAAAGCATGGGCCTATCTAGAACGGAATCGCGGGACTTACGTCTCCCACACGTCAAACAATGCTCTCTTTAAAGAAGTGAGTTTCATAATTTCATTCATCAGTGGATAGGCCTCAATCCAGCATTTATTTTCACCAGAACTTTGCCCAGTTAATGATACTCGAAGCCACAGGCAACTCAGACTTGGTTAAACTCGAGGGTCACGAGGGACGATGGAACTTCTTCCAGGGTGAGCGTAATGGCATTTTTCGCTTTCTCATATATAAACTCTTATGTTTGAATTAGAGAAACCCGTCTTAACCACCGATGTTTATCCGTGAGTCGTGTCCTGGGATGATTCATTTTTACGAACTTATGCGCACTCCGACAGGGACGATCTCGAGACGACCTCTCTGGGACTAACGATAGCACCCGAAATTTCAAGAGAGCAGTGCGACCATATACTTGATGACATGCTCACATATCGTAACCAAGATGGAATTCTTCAACTCTATTATGATCGCACGCGCCCTCGAATCGGTATGACTGATTTTGGTGTACTTGCCCCAAGTTCCTAACATAAATCCGGATAGATGCCGTCTGTGCTGTCAATATTCTGACCTTTTTCTTTCGCAACGGACGTGGGATGGAAGTGAAGGAGACCCTAGCATGGGTCTTCCAGGTGTTAAAAAATCGAGAGTATCTCAACGGAACCGATTACTATGTGACGGCGGAGACCTTTCTCCACGCGTTAGCCAGGCTGTTGCCCAGCATCCCGGATGTCCCAAAGGAAATTTTGGACACCTTTAAGGAAGCTATACAAGAACGGTTGGGGATGCCAGGGGACGCCCTCACGCTTGCGCTGCGCATTATTGCGGCAGCTCGTGCTGGACTTTGCGCCGAAAGAGATCTGACCTGTCTCCTGGAAATGCAGGAATCTGATGGTAGCTTCGATGGATATATCTACAGATTTAGAAGGAGTGGAATTTTGATTGGTAACAACGGCCTGGCAACGGCCTTGGGTCTGCAAGCAATGAAAACATTTATGGCGGATGGGGGCTCTTAGGTGCACAAATTCCCTTGATTCATTGTTTATGTACATGGAAATACGTAAATTTATTTAGGAAACGCGATGAATTAATATTTGAAGCCGGGCACTCGTTCCTTATTTCGTGAGCACATACTAAACGCCTTCATATACACCCATGCCACGCGGTACCGAAGAGCGCCGAGTACATCAGGAAACCTGGCAAATATGGCGTCCCAAGTGTCGCATAAATCGTGTGTGCCCTATATATTCGACCAAACAGCACTTCCTATATTTCGCATGGGGGATCGACACCACCTCCTATATATCTACGGAGGTGGTCAACCAACACCTATATATCCCATTCAGTGCATAA